>CAUYPK010029668.1:0-22766 GCA_963574355.1 Loris lydekkerianus
TAAAGAAAGATGGAGACTTTACCTCTTTCATGTTTACATGGATGGAGCTGGAACATATTCTTCTTAGCAAAGTATCTCAGGAATGGAAGAAAAAGTATCCAATGTATTCAACCCTACTATGAAGCTAAATTATAGCTTTCACATGAAGGCTATAACCCAACTATAGCACAAGACTATGGGGAAAGGGCCAAGGGAGGGGAAGGGAGGGGGGAGGTTTGGGTGGAGGGAGGATAATGGGTGGGGCCACATCTATGGTGCATCCTACAATGGGTACAGGTGATTGCACTAATGTACACAGCTACACAGCTATCATTTAACAATTAAAAAATAAATAAATAAATAAATAAAATAGAAAAATTAGCTGGGCGTTGTGGCAGGTTCTTCCCACTACTTGGGAGGCTAAGGCAGGATATTTCTTGAGCTCAGGAGTTTGTGGTTGCTGAGCGCTGTGATAACACCCCTGCATTCTAGCCAGGGCAACAAAGCAAGGTTCTGTTTCCAAAGAAATAAAATAATTCTCTCTCTTCCCTACTGTCTGGTTTTGTACTATGTTTTTGTGGACAGGGAGAGGAAGAAAGGCTAGGGAGGCGAGGGGAGGGAGAGAAGGAAGGAAGGCCAAGAAAAGAGAAAGTGAAAGAGCCAGTCACAGCACAGACAAAAGGCGTAAAACAAGAAAGTAAGGGAGAGGGTGCAGGGGGAGAAAACAAAATACAAGAAGAAATAAAATTAAATTTAAAATTCAGTTAGCAAAGCTGAATTTTAAAATTTAACCCTTAATTGTTTTACTTATTTTTATAAAGTAACCCAATGTAGTGAAGAGAAAAAAAAAAAAAAGGCAAGCAAATCGCATAATAATTGACAACCACAGAACTAGGAAAGTAAGAAAGCTAGGCAAATGTAGTTGAAAAATTAGATAAAATAAAAATGACTCTAGGAAAATATAATTTACCCCGCATATGTGTGTGTGTGCATAATGATCAAATTAAAAGAACCAAGCTACAAACACATGCCAGGCTCACATGCTTTCACGAAATAATTCTTACTTTTTTAATTCATTCAGAGTATTGAGTATGGAGGCATGCAAAGGCCTAAATTCCCAAGTAATAGTATCAAAATTTGCATTTTTTTACGTTTTAAAAGTAATTTTATTATATCTAGAAACTAATTTTTCCACAATAGAAAATGTGCAACTGGGATTTGTTTAACAGAAATTTGCCTTGAAGCAAACTAAACTCCATGCCCTCTATACCATTAAATATGTAATCACCTGTAACGCTAAGACTTCCTTTTTTTTCCTACTGAAAATAATCACCCCAAGGTGCTCTTTATTTTATTTATTTATTTTTATTGCAGCTCAATTTTTTTTATAGTTGTTATGTTTTTTTTTTTGTTAAATCATTAAATCAATATAACAGGTATACTGATGCATTTATGGGGTTCAGTGTACTGATTTGACATACAATGTGAAATGCTTACAATGAACTGATTAACACATCCATCACCTTGCTTACTTATTTGTTGTGGTAAGAAAAATTATACTCTTTTCTTAATAGTTTTGAAATGTACCATTGCATCATGCACATGAGGTGAAATGCACAAAATGGATTCGTGTACAGTGTGATAAACATTGTAATGTGGTTACTATAGTCAAGCAAGGTAATATGCTTGTCTCACAAAAGAATTCCAGCATGCTCTAGGAGTGGATAATTCTCTTCAGCTATGTTAAAGCACAGAAAATGAAGAAGCCATCAGTTCTCTTTTAATGTAGCAATAAGATGTTAATATCAAAGCATAAGAAAGATTCTATCAAACAAAGCAGAACTAGAGACCAATTGTGTTTCATAAATTGGTAAAGAAATCTTAAATAAAAAGCTAGCAAACTAGCTAGCTATAATCTAGTAACACATTAAAAGAATTATCCTCACCAAATAGAGTTTATTCTAGGAATTCAGGGCCCTCCCTGTATTTGATATAAAAAAAACTATAGAATTCATTTTATTAAACGATCTAAGGAAAAAATATATGATACTCCATGGATGCTGAAACCTAACATCTTTTTGATTAGAATAAAACTAATATCTTTTTGATTAAAATAAACCAATTCAGGATAGGTGGTTTCTTTTATATAATAAATATTAATTAATATATTGGTATCTAGGTCCTAAATCTGGCCCCTTAATGGTAAAATTAAAAGTCCAGATAGGGATGCCTGTTATAACCACTGTTCTACTTCATCTGAATTAACAAATAAATAAGAAAAAGAAAAACATAAAAAGTGGAAATGAGATGCAAAACTGTTGTTATTTGAAGATTTCTTTGTTCATTCAACAAGTATTTATTGAGTCCTGCTATAATCTAGGAACTGGTGAAAAAAGATAATAAAAATGTCTTTTGTTTATGGAGCCCGCATTACAATAATGTTATTATATGATTGTAGACCCTCAAAAGTAAAAGAACCAAGTGCAAAACTATCACAAACAATATGAAATTGTATTACAAAATTCATAACCAGAAGCCAGTAGCTTTCATATACACCAGAACCTCCATAGTTGGACATCTTCCTACATTGACTCCCTTAAGTTGAACTAATTTTCGTAGACCAAACGTGTACCACATGTACGTATCAGCAGGCCTGGTTCTTTACATTGACCATCTTCCTATGTTGACCAGTTTGTTACCGTCCCTTGTGTGGTCAGCTTACAGAGGTGCTGCTGTATATGTAAACAATAAGCAGTTGCAAGATACAAGAAAGTACCTTTTTTACAATAGAGACCAGAAGAGATATTATCCCTAGGAAAAAATAAATTATGTGTAAGACCTTAATGAGGTGTACAGAACACTCTTGAAAGACACAGAAGACAGACTACAGAAGGCAGTTCATCCTGCATTAATTTTAAAATTTGGTGCCATCTTATTAAAAATACCAACAGGTTTGCTTCTTTGACCATCTGTTTATTTTGAAAATAGACAAACTAATTCTAAAGTTTATATGGAAAAATAAACAAAAATTTCTGAGAAAACTGTGTAGTATTGGCACATGAATAGTAGACCAGTAGAAGAAATTTGGTTTTTCACTGGGGACAAAGTGAATGATGGTATTAGGATACTGGGTGGCCATCTGGAAACAAAGTGTCATACCTCATCCTGAATAAAATATTTATTCTGAATGCACTAAAGATTTGAATGTAGAAACCAAAGCCTTAAATATATTGGAAGAATTAGAAAAATTGTGGGGGAATTTTTTGAACGTTTGGAATAAGTTAGGCTTTTCTAAATATGACTCCCTATTTAGAAGCTCTAACAGAAAAGAATGATAAATTCAAATATGTTAGAAAACTTCTCCAAGGGGGAAAAAACATCATCAGCAAATTTTAAAATACAAATAACATACCAGCAAAAAGTATGCAAGTTAATCACCCCGACAAATGAAGAAATCCTGTAAATCAACAAGGAAAATGTGAAAAAATCAAAAAACCCAAAGCAATAGATATGAGTGTACTTTTCTTCCAAAAAGGAAATATAAAATGTCTTTTAAAGCACGAGCAGGTGTTTCTCTCATTAAAAGAAAAATCAAAACTACTCTGAGAATAATACATTTTACATATCAGACTGGAAAAAATGGAAAAGTCTGATATACTTTAGGCTCTGGGAAATGAGCACTCTTGCTTTTGAGAGTATAAATTGATAAAGTTAGTAGTAAGTTTATTATTATTATTATTAAATCATAGCTGTGTACTTTAGTGCAATCATGGGGCACCATACACTGGTTTTATAGATCATTTGACATATTTTCATCATACTGGTTAACGTAGCCTTCCTGGCATTTTCTTAGTTATTGTGTTAAGACATTCATATTCTACATTTAGTAAGTTTCACATGTACCCTTGTAAGATGCACCGTAGGTGTAGTAGTAAGTTTTTAACGTCAAAATAAATTATAAATTGAGCAGCGCCTGTGGCTCAGAGGAGTAGGGCGCCGGCCCCATATATCAGAGGTGGCAGGTTCAAACCTGGCACCCCCACCCCTGCCAAAAACCCCCCCAAAACCTGCCAAAATAAATTATAAATCCATAGGCTTTGCTATACAGCTTTCACTTCCAGGAATTTATCCCACAGATTAAGCTGTACAAACTGACCCATGGCAAGGTTATTTATTATAGTTTTGTTTATAGCTGAAGTTTAGAAACTACCAAAATAAAAGCAGAATGGATATGTTATGATATATCCCACTAGATCATCAAAAGAATGTGGGTGTTCTCAATAAACTGATAAGGAAATATTTCAAGATTCACTGTAAAGTGAAAAACCCAAAGTCCCTTTACAATGTCTTTAGTATGCAACAATTTGTGTGACAAGGGTGGAGTCAAGAATACATATTCAAATTTGCTTATGTTTGTATAAAATATCTTTGCAAAGAAACTGGTTCAGTAACTGGTTCCCTGGTGGGAAGGGACTGAGAGAGTAGGAACAAAGTTGGAAGCTGAAACCTTGCATGGTTTTTAATTTGTGAATCATGTGAGTATTTTCTTTGCCAATAAATTTAGAAAATAAATTGCAATTAAAAATAAATCTTGCTAGGATAAGGGTATAGCCAAGGTATTAATTATTATATTGTAGGCATCCTGTTTTCTCCCTGCCGTATTTTTGATTAAGGGAGATGTGAAAGGCAAGGGTAGTTGGTATCTTTACTACTAAAAAAACTGCTCAAAGTATGTGCCCATTGAAAGCTGGTGAATTACATTTATCGTAATAGGTCAACATATTTTATACCATAAGGCCATTTGCTGTGTTTTCTGAGTGTCTGACTATTTCAGTTCAGGCTGCTGTAGCAGAATACCACAGGCTGAGTGGCTTAAATACAAACATTTCCTTCTCACAGTTCTGGAGGCTAGATGTCTTAAATTCAGGGCATCAGCATTGATGGCTTGGGGGGCAGCCGTCTTCCTGTTCACAGAGGGCCATCTTCTCTTGTATCCACACGTGGCTGAGAGAAAGTGAAGCCTCACTCAGACGTACTCCCACCCTCTGGCGTTTCTTCTTAAGGGCATTGATCTCATCATCTGAGCTCCATCCTCATGACCTAACTGCCTTTCAAAGGTCTCACCTCCTAATACCACTACATTGGAGATTGGGGTTTCGCCATATGAATTGGGGGGTCACATTCAGTCCATAGCACTGACCCCTTGAATTGCTTGAGATGCCTTGAGAAGGATGCCTGTGTACATTCTAGCCATCTAACTTGAAGGCCAGTCAGGATGCCATCTCCCTACTCCTTTTTTGATTATTTTTCCTGATCATTAACATTAAAGTAAAGGTTGATTGAAAGAATGCTGTTAGTACTAAAAGAGAGAACAAATAAAGGAATGAGACTTACTGGGCTTAGTTTCGTTGTGTAATTGGTCACCCTCACGTGATTGCTGGGAAGATGCTCTTTAGCACATTGAAGGGGGTGGCAAGATAGGAAAGAGGAAACTAACATCTACTTAGTTTTTTTTTTTTAAAGACAGAGTCTCACGATGTTGCCCTCAGTAGAGTGCTGTTGTGTCATAGCTCACAGCAACCTCAAACTTGGGCTTAAGTGATTCTCTTGCCTTAGCCTCCCAAATAGCCCGCCACAGCGCCTGGCTCTTGTCTTGTAGTTGTCATTGATGTTTGAACCGGCCAGCCCCAGTGTATGCAGCTGGCGCCCTAATCACTGAGCTATGGGCACGGAGCTAACATTTACTTAGTTTTTTTTTTTTTTTTTTTAATTAAATCATAGCTGTGTACATTAATGCAGTCATGGGGTACCATGCGCTGGTTTTATATACAATTTGAAATATTTTCATCACACTGGTTAAGCCTTTCTGGCTTTTCCTTAGTTATTGTGTTAAAACATTTATATTCTACATTTAGTAAGTTTCACATGTACGATGCACCGTAGTAGTGGTCCCACCAACATTTACTTAGTTTTACATACATTTGCACATTTGGTTCTTGCTGCAATCCTATTTAGGTTGATAAACAGGCCGTTTTCTTACAGTTGAGGAAGCTGAAGCTAAATGAGGTCAGTGGAGTGAGGACGTGAACCTTCGCCCCTTGTCTCAGGGATGTCCCTTGTTACTTCACCAAGTTTATGTCTTCAAATAACGTGTAGTCTTAGTAAAAGACTTGATGTGGGATGTGGTCAAAAGGAATGACCAAGAAAAGGAATGGAAGAGGAACGTGTGAAGAACGGGGCAGGGAAGACGTGAGAAGGGGAAGGAAGGAAAAATATACTTCATAGTGGAAATAGTACTTTTAGGTGTAAGTGAGGCATTTGGGGATTTTTCCATCTTTTTTTCTGTCCTACATTATCCTGCCATGGTTTGATATGGCATTTTTTTTTTTTTTTAACTGAGAAAGTGAAATATCTGAATGATGCCTCTTTGCAAATTCACCTTCAGGGAACCCTCTTCCCGTGAAGGCTGATGGAGCTGACTCAGCCAGTTGGCTGATCCTTCCCATCTCTGTGGCCCCTCGGGAAGTACATTGCTGATAAGGAGAAGTGTGAGCTTTAGAGCAGGATTCATGTTTTTTAGTGTTGTTTCATGATGAGTAGGCTTTCTTGTCCTAGTGGTTATTTATGTTTATGCTGCTAGTGGAGGGTCTAGATACTCACTGGCAAACATAGAAATCTCAGTAGCAAGTAGTAGACAATAGGAAGAAAAAATCTTAGACGTGAGCAAGGGCAGATCTATTTACGATGAAGATGGAAATGGGTTGAAAAATTATTTTCCTGGTACCTTGTTTCTTAGCATCCTGATGAAAAGAGATTGGAAGGCCTCTCCAAGCAACTGGACTGGGATGTTCGGAGCATTCAGCACTGGTTTCGACAAAGGCGCAATCAGGAGAAGCCCAGCACCCTGACGAGGTTCTGTGAGAGCATGTAAGTTGCTGTTTTTCCTTTTGAAAGAAAAACCTGCTGAGTACTCATGCCACCATGAGATGAAAAATAATAGACCCATGCAGGCTCTAGCAGCCCTTAGACAGCATACCATTTGTTGCAAAAATAGCTTTGGAAAAACAGGGGGAATGGTAGTTTGTCAGAATTTATGATATCCACTTGGAATGCAGTATATAAAATTCAGTTCGTAGTGGAGTTCCTGTAAAGTAAGTAAAGGTATAGGGGGCTGCAGTAGTATTTTCAATCAGCTATCTTTGAAATATACCATTAAAAGTCATTTACTTTTATAGATGCTGATAGTTTGAATTTTGATTGCAGGGACGTAGTCAAGTTGTTCTTTCCACTGGTGAAGACTAAGTAGGGTATGTTGTCAGTGGGTCATGAAGGTGTCCCACATTCCTGGACAGTTAGGAAAAGGCATTATTACATTCCCGGGGGAGTTTAATCAAACATTGCTTGAAGGTGGGGATGTAATGGAAGTCTCTTCCATTTTTGAAGTAAGAACTTTATGGTACATAAATTATATATCAGTAGAGCTGTTAAAATAATAAAAGACCCACAGAGAATTCTTCAAATAATATGTTTTGTGCTGTAATGTTTCGGGATAGAGATACTTAATACAATCATCTTTAGGAAAACCTGGGAAAGAAATATTGAAGCATTTGAGAACCTTTCCAACCAAGGGAAGAAACTGCCTTGAGAGTCTTTACCCTACTTGGTGTTTATCTTTTGGGATGTGAGTGTTCCTTTGTCTAACAGTTCTTTTCCAGGGAGCTCTGCCCTGACGCCAGGTCATTTAAACAAGAGCGCTTTCAGTGTTGCTCTCTCACTTGTAGGCCCTTTCTGTTTGGGCTTGAACGTGCATTTTCAGGTTTGGCTTTTAATTATGCCCTAAATGTATTTTAGTAATTGCAACTTGAGAAGGAAACCTAATGTTATCAGAGAAATGATGCGAGGCAGAAACATATCATAAATTCCTAGGGCTGGGTAGATGTGGACAGAATAAAGACGGTTTTCAGGTCAGAATATTTATAAAATGAAAAAAACCTAGTGGATATAATAGTAAAGCACTTTGTAGAACTGAACTGAGCAGCAGTTCATGGAAGAAGGGTTTATGTGTCTGGACTCCCAGTCAGAAACTAGAATTGCTCTCTAGCCCAGCCCTGCCTCACCCTCACGGCCTGCATTTGTCATTGAGCCACGGGTTTGAGCAGCACGGCAGTTGGGTCTCAGCCCCTGTCTGCTTGCTGAAACACACATGCTGTCGCCACCAACTAAACTCTTAGGTGACTCAGTAGCCCCTTCTGCTCTATACTGAGTCTAGACCAGTTTCTCTCAAATACCAATGTGCATAGGCATTGGTCACGTGGCAGTCTTGTAAAAATGCAGATTCTGATTCACTTGGTCTGGGATGGCAACTAAGATTCTGGATTTTTAACAGTTCCCAAGATGATACTGATGCTGCCAGTCCATGGATCCCACTTTGAGTAGCAAGATCAGCTTCCGGTATCTATGTCATCTCCTTGAATTCAGCTGGTCTTCATCTGCATTCTCAATAAACAGGACAGTCATCATTACAATCAGTTAAAAGTTATTTCTCAAGGATTCCTAGTTGCAAGATAATGTGGAGGCACCATAGTGGGGAGAGGCAGTGCATAAATTACATTATGATTTCTTCCCTCAACAAGCATATTATAATAGCGTCTAAGAGATAATACACTAATATCTGAGTATGTGTGGATTGGTAGAAAATAACCAAATGAGTGTGTTTGGTGATGGGTATGGACACTCAGTAACTAAAGATTAAAGGAAAAAGTCAGCTGTGGGTTGGGCCTGCAGGGGTTGCTGGGGCGGTGTCCGTGGCCTTTGACCTCTCTGGTGTTGATGAACTCCTGTTTCAAAACTCTCTTCTTTTGGCTTCTGCATTGCACTGGATTCTCCGGCCTTTCCAAGGTCTGTGCTTGCATTTCTTCAGCATTTCCGCTGTGGTCCGTAGTGAGCTGCTTCTCCAGATTCAGTCGCCAGCCTCTTATTTTCCTTTCTCTACCTTCATTCTCGGCGTCAAAATCATTTCATGTCACCAGCTTTTCTAGAGCCATGTGTCCAGTGCAGATGTTTCTTCCAAGACATTGTTCTGTTCTCTCCACTGACAGCTCTGATTTGCTTCCACTCTGACTTCCTGTTTTCTCCTTTTTTTCATACGTCTCCATTTGATTACAGGCTGCAAACTCAGGCCAGGCAGCCACTGAGGAACGTAAATTCTTTGTACATTCACCCTGTAGCCCAGATCTTAATGTCTCTTGTAGGTCTCATTATCTCTCATACTCACAAAGAGACCCTCCTACAAGAAAAAATCCCCCGAAAATATTTTTCTAAAATACTACCACCCCCATCTTCTGCTTTAAAACTGATGACTTTGTCTACAACTATTGGGTAAGTATTAGGCCACTGACCCTGACCACTGCAGTCTGGTTTTTGCCTTTTTGATGCCAGTCATCCAAGTGACCTCTGCCTTCCAGAGGGCTGTGTTTTAACTGCTCAAGCCTTGTTCCTTCCTGCCTTTGTGTGTGTGGTGTCCTGGCCAGAACACCTCTTGTCCCTTCTATTCATCCCCTATCCATCCTTCAAGTCCCAGGCTCTCTCTGAAACGTGGCCTGTTTGGTCTAGAGAGAGCACAACTGCTCTTGAATGTTTAGGGCACTTTTTGTAAGTACTAGTATTTTAATGTGGAATCATATGGTGCCTATGTGATTACTTAACATTTCTTAAGTTGGCTATCCATCTCCTTTGGTTCTGTTGTAAGTGTTCCTTGAAGAACACAGGGCCCTGTCAAACTCTTCTGCATTCTTCTTAGCCTTTCCCACAACGTGGGATCTACTGAATAACATTTGTTACATGACTGTATATTAAAATGGCACTGTTTTGGAAGTAGTTGCTAATCTTGGTTGTCGCTTTGCCCCCACAAATGAAGAATGTCAATTATCCACTGACTTAGTGTAAAATTTGTCTAGGAAAATCACCAGACTATGGAAAACTACAAAACAATTTTAAAGATAGAAATTCAGAGGGAAAAAAGGTATGCAAAGGAGAACATTAGGGAACACCGTGAGAGATAAAATTGAACTATACTGCTACCTATGTGTACATGTATGTGTCATGGGTATTTGCCTTTAAAAAATCATCTAGAGCAGTTGTTCCTAACCAGGGATACACTTAATAATCACCCTGTAATCTTTTCAAAACGTACATTTTCAGGCCCCATTCCATGGTGTCAGTGTGATGCCACAGGTGGAGTCTGGACATGTGCATCTTGGAAAAAATGCTCCAAGTGCTTATGACACACATTCCCCGTTAACAAAAGAGCTAACTGCTGTTCCTAAAGATGAAAAATCAAATTAGAAAGCCAGAGAACACTAATTTGGGGCTTGCAGATCTGGGGCTAAAATATAAAGAATCTATAGTTTTCCTATTATATAAGTTACTATTTTAGAAAATATAGAATCCCTTCAGGGAATCGTATTTCATCTTTTACCAGTATGCCTGCCAGACTGTTCTTGTAAGCACCGCTATTTGGCACACCCATTTCATGCAGATGGACCGAGTGGAAGCTGTTAGCAAGTAAAGTGCTGAAACATTGCTGGGACTTTTTTTTCTCTTGCTAGATGTCAGTCATTCACAGTCATGTCAGTTGTGATGAATATTTCTTCCAAAAGCATTTAAATCCTTATTGGTAACTGAAATAGAAATTTTCAAGAAGCAAAGAAGTTACAAAAATGAGATGTTATACGGGATGTTGTAGGAGAAACTGGTTCAGAAAGAAAGCTGGTGCTGGTGGGAAGGATGCCTTTAGGTTGCTGAAGCTGTGCCATCCTAGGCTGACAGTGCCCTCAGCTGTAGGTGTTTATCTCTCAGGATAATATAAAATAAAAAATGTAATAAAAATATCTGCTGGATGGAACAGGAAGAGGCAGAGGCATAAGATACCAAAATTAATGGCTTTCCTGTCATTTGGGCCATACCTGTGCCCATGACTTTTTTAATATCATGTAGTACATTTTACTCACAGATCTGGGAGTGCTTTTCACTTGAGCAGCCTCAAAGTGGTCTCTCCTATGAATAATCTGAAAATGCAGGGCAAGTCACATTCATACAGATTAATACTAATTTATTTAAATTGAAGTCTGCTCCATCTGGTGCTAAAGTTATGGAGCCTGTTTTATGTAAGATGAGGGCCCAAGAATCTCTTTAAGAATTCCATTGTAGAGTTGATACTGATCAAAACTATCCCCCAGGGCTACCATATCTAGATGTGTTTTACAGTGGAAGTGGACTCACCAAAATCTGGGAATCTTTTGAAATTGTGACTTTATTTTTGCAAGAAACCCTGTGATCTTGATTTTGATTTCATTGAACTCATGGTAGTTCATCAGTGAAACACAAATAGTTCAATCAATTGCTCTTATGCCATCATTTCAGTCCCTGTGAATCTACACAGCCATTTTTACTTGGATAAATCAGCAGTGCTGTCTTGTAACCTTAGTAAGAAAGTGCAGCCAAATAATTTACTGTGGGGGAAAGAGGAGCAAGGTCATGCAGGAGGTATGTAGTTGTGCCTCTCATCTCCCTTTATTTCAGATTAATCTTTGATCTGCGGAACTAGTGGGGTAAATACCTTCAACAAATTTTCAGCCACTTGTTTGCAAACAAAAAATAACTGAATATTTGTAAACTCTGTCCATATATTCCATACTCTGGTGATGGACAAAGTTTTGCTAGAGAGAGAATCAAAATTCAATTTTGATTATTTCCTTTATCAGATCAAGACATGAGCATCTTCTACAAAATTTATGCCAAAATTCTCTTCGAGATTAATGAAGTTTTTGAAGTGGGGGAATAAGGAAGGATGCTATTCTAGAAAAAGGAATCTTCACTTTTTCAGTACTGGGATACATGTTCAGCAATGTGTAGATGTCGATTCTAAGCCTGGAAAAGAAGTTAATGATAAAGTGGAAGGGTAGTCTCCCGGTTCCTGACAAGTGCAGGGGTTAGCTGTCTTGTTTCTGCTGTGTGACAGTGGTGGTTGTTTGCCCATTAACACAATATGGGGGCAACTTCTGTCATCCAGAGTATAGAGTTGTAGTCCCAGTTATTGCTCAGCAAATGTCTTGTCATTCAAGACTCTTACTTTAAGCAGTTTTATATCTGTGGGTTATATCCATGGAGCAGAGGTCAGTCACCTTTTCCTATAAATGGACAGACAGTAAATATTTTAGACTGTAAGAATATTGTTGCCATTACAACTCTACTGCTACAGCCCAGAGGCAGCCGGACACGATGCTAATACAAATGCACTGGCTCTGTTCCAATAAAGCTTTATTCATGGATACCAAAATTTGAATTTATCATTTTCACGCGTCATAAGGTATTCTTAAAAAAAAATTTTTTTTTTCCACCAAACTATTCCCAGCTCCTGGGCCATACAAAAACAGATGGCGTGCTGGATGTGGCCCTTGGGCCACAGTTTTCTAAACCCTACGTTAGGCTTCCAGTACTAGTTGTTCTTCCACAGTTTCAAGAAAGAGAATGTGGACTCATAGCACCAGGCACACTCATCTGTTTCTCAGACTTTCACTGCACAGTAGAAATATTACCACAGTCCTGTATGCCTGTCTCCAGTATTCCTGGGACATGATACCTTGATGCGGTGCGGTTTCATTTAGTACCATCAGGCTTTCTTTGAAGGTATTAGTATCTCAAGGCAGCCTGAGGATTGATGACCTGGACTGTGAACAGTTCGCTCTTCTGCCTTGAATAAGCTTTTGAGACCTTGCCCCTGTTTGTAGTCTAAATCTACCATCTGTGGTGAGTGGGCTCAGGTTTCCCATTTGGAGCAAGCTTCGCACATTCCTTGATGGCATATGGCTAGGCCTCTAATGTCTTCGCACTGGCTAATTAAGGAATAGAGATTTTTGCTGAAAAGATCAACTAGGCCATCCCTTAGTCAAGTTGGCTGCATATTAGGTTGTGCTTACATTTGACTGGTCAGTTTTTCTTTAGATCCTAAATTTCTAAAGGTGTTTTTTGAATAAGATTTCTAGTAATTTTGGCCAACATGGAATTGGATGGTGATAAAGAGGGCAGATTATATAAGGGGGATGAATAACTGAATTTATTAAGGCCTAATGTTCTTATTTAACTCTGATTTTTAAACCTACATACTGTTGCTTTTTGTTGTTTAATCTATTTTAAGAGTTTTTTTTTATTCCGATTTAGAACAGAATTATGTAAATCATTAGAATCAATTTTGATTGTAGAGGATGTATAAAAATACACATAACGTTTATAAACAATTAGCGGAAAATATTCCAAAGCCTATAACCCGGAAGTAAAAGCTAACATTTACTACTTACACAGTGTCATATTGGACACATGTGCCCCCTCCAATACTTAGCATACCATGTGTGGGGACGTGGTGCTTGACCTTCTTCAGACCTTGTTAATGGAATGTTCATAAACCACTCATCAGAGTGTTTGGGAGAAGGCTTTAGAGACGTTAGGTCTTATGCTTCATCTTCAGGGCCTGGAAGTGGCAGCACAGTCAGTTCTGCTGCTGTGATGTAGACATTTCTACAAACAGCCACATCGTGCAAAATTGCACAACAGAAACAGCATGACATAGGGGCTTGTGAGAAAAGTGGCTTAGAGGATCAATGCTAAGAACCTTCATCAGCGACACTTTGAAAAAAAGATAGGAACCTAATGAAAGCAGTTTTACATGGGATAAACAGGAAATACAGAAATACTTGCTGTGATAAATATGGCACTTGACTTTGAAAAAGACCTGAAGTTTGCTGGTAGGTGGTACATCAGTCCACGCAGGCTGCCGTAACAAAATACCACAGGCTGGGAGTTTAAACAGCAGAAATTTATTTTCTCATAGTTGTGGAGTCTGGAAGTTCAAGATCAAGGTGTCATAGGTTTGCTTTCTCCTGGCCCTTCTTGTGTGTGTGCACATCCTTAGTTCCTTTCCTCTTCTTATAAGGACATCACTCATCTTGGAATAGGATTCTACCATTATGTCTCATTTAACCTTAATTACTTTCTTAAAGGCCCTGTTCCCAAATGCAGTCACTTTGGGAGGTGAGGCTTTAACATGTGAATTCTGGAGCTGTGTGGGGGACACAGTTCAGTCTGAAGCGATGTTGGAAAGATTGCGCTTGTGAGCAAATGGGTAGTGGTGCATGGAGTATCTGAGATTAGAGGGAACGTTGCAGCATCACATGGGCGTGCCTTGGAACACGTGTGAACTGTGGTGACTCGGAGGGTGTGTGTGTGTTCCCAGGCCCCTCGGGTCTGCCAGGAGCAGTTTTCTGTGTTCACCTGGTGTTTCTGGCAGAGGCAACTGTGGAAAAGCACACGTGGAACTTGTGTGTGCTCACATTGGAAGACAGTCACATTGTTACCACAAGCCTTCCTGCAGATGGGGCAGCACGTGGTGAGGGAGTGGGCTGTGGAGCCAGGCAGCCTGGGTTTGCACCTTCTCTCCAGTAAAACCCTCTGGGGTCCTGGGGAGAGTGTTTGGCCACCCTGTACGTCAGTGTCTTTACTTGTGAAACGGGCATCTTAGTAATGCCGGCCTCCTGCTGGGAAGACTGAACGAGTTCCTGAATGTAAAGTGTTTAGAAAGGTGTGTCCGTGGTAAGGAAGTAGTCTCCCTGCTCAGTGTCATCATCGGCCGATCAGTTGTTGGCTGTGACCATCAGCAAATAGCTCTCAGTCTGTCATGGCCAGTTACCAGCCACAGGGCCACATCAGCACTGCAGACAGCCATCGGTGCCACAGACAGCCGTGGGGCTGCATCAGCGCCACAGACACGGTGCCTGCAGAGGCTCCTCTGGTGTTGGTCATTTGGGAGGAGCCATCTAAAACAATGTAAAAACAGCAAGCGAGCTCGCTATTTAGAATGACGCTCTTATTCTGTGGAACCCCAAGGAGGCAAAATCCATGTGGATTAACAGGACTGTCGACTTGGACATGACTCACACTCAAGAAAAAGGTGCAGAACTCAAGTTGAGAGCCTCCACCCCTGACTCGCTGCATGTAGCTGCGTGACACAGTGGCCGAGGAAGGTGTCCTCCTCAGCAGGGAACGGTGCCCACCGTGCCTCTGGAAGCCAAGGCTTTTGAAGCACTACAGGAGAAATGTCAGAACCCAGCGAGTGTCTTTGAACCGCAGAGATTTAAAATCTGCCCTGGTGATTCTGAGGAGGACACAGCTTGCCTCTGCCGGGAGGGGAGAGGAACAAAGCCTGGTGCTCTGCGGTGCTGGCTTTAGTAAAACCACCTCTCTGGGGTCAGCGCCGTCTGATCAACCGTGGGTCAGCATGGCTTCTGGGCACAGGAGTTAGCGTTGTTACCTTCGTGTGCAGGATAAATACTAGGGCTGAGAAAGTGATTTACCAGGAACAGAATTGGGGTGGGATCAAGTGTTCCTGGTCATATCCTGGCTCAAGCTCTGTGACCCTCAGCAATTCAGTTAACTTTGCTAGGCCCCCCATGCCTCTTCTGCAAAAGGGAAATAGTAACTCCTGTTCATGAGGTCATTAGCTGAAGGGTATATGGGTATTGTGCATCTCAGCATTTGGTTTCCTTTCTACTGGGGCTGCAAAGTTGAGTGAGTGACAATTTCCAAACTTGTGGGACTCACAGGGGCAATTGATTCTGTTTATATGTGAAGTTGGAAGTTGTTCAGTACCCTAGGCAGGGAGCCATGAGCTTGGGTACTTACGTGAAATGGCTCCTTCCTGGGCTCCTTCCTTCTGGTCCTGTTGGTGGGTTGTTCTAGGCATTGTATCCTAATTTGCTGCCAAGAGAACTATGTATTAGATTGCTGAAAGGGCAGTGCTGGCTTCCTCTTGGGGGTCCAGTCTGGTGTCCCCTCTCTTACCTTCCTTCCCTGTCATCCTCCCTTGTACTCACCTCCTGCAGTCTTAGGGGCAGGGGGCTTCTGCTTAGAGCCAAAGTGTTTGACCTCCTCCTGGCCATTTGTCCTTCTGTGATTACCTACTGGTGGTCACAGCCCTCGGCAAGGGGAAGATAAGGGCCTCAAAAGAATCCTCAACTATTACCAATTTTTAAAAAGAATTTCAGATTAATAGGAGGATACAAATGATTAGGTTGCAGTGTTTGCATTTGTTATGTGAGGTCCCTGTTGCAGTTGTACCCTGCACCCAGGAGGTGTGCCATGTACCCTTACCTTGTGGGAGCTCACCAAGCCGCCTCCTCCTCCTTCCCTCTTTCCCTTCTCCCCCTAACTTGAATTGAATTGAGTTTTCTCTTATGTGAGCATGTATTAGATCCCCCACTGGCTGCATATTAGTATTCAGTATTTTGAATTCTTGCTTTTCATTTTTGTGATACTTTGCTAAGAAGAATGTGTGTCAACTCCATCCAGGTTAATACAAAAGATGTAAAGTCTCCACCTTTTTTGTGGCTGAATAGTGTCCCATAGTAGGCGTGTACCATAGTTTATTAATGTATTCATGGGTTCATGAGCACTTAGGTTGTTTCCACATCTTGGCAATTGTAAATTAAGCTGTTATAAACAATCTAGTACAAATGTCCTTATGATAAAATGATTTTTTTTTTTTTTTTTCTGTTGGGAGATGCCCAGTAATGGGATTTCAGACCATTACTAACGTGACTGTGCTTGCCCTGGAAGTCAGCCCCACTGCCTGTGACTTCTGGCATTTGAATATCGCACCTAGTAAAGTAAGGGGAGAATGAGTTTGTGTGTAAGATAGTGGTGAGAATGGGCACTTGAATTAAGCAATGAGGCACGTAGTCATTTCCCAAATTGGGATGATTTGAGCAGATTCCAAATGGCTGCTGGGAAAGCAGGTTTTTGAAGTTCATTTGTAAGCCTCCCCAAATCTAAATTCATAGCAAGTCCTCTATGTAATAGAAAATTTAACTAAAAGCAATTAAAGCCTATTATTTCTATTAAATGTAAGTTGAGCTGCTAGCGGTGTCTATAATACTCTTGTGATTTGAACAAATTAAAGTATTTTAGAGAAATCACTATAATTTGGCAATATTTCTTACATTTCCTATATACAGTTTCTTAGTAGTTGACACCTGATGGGAACCTCTTTACTGCCCTTAGGGCTCTACCAAGTAGGGAAGTTAGTGATACTGTTCTGCAGAGGACGTGCTGTGAGTGAGGTGGTGCTTTAATTTACACACAGTGTACTGACACCCAGGTCAAGGTTAGCAGCAGAATGGGCATCAGAAGCTCTAGCCTTGGCCATATTGCCTAATTCTGCTAATTCCTGCACTTCCTTTATTTAGCCACAGGGGTAATGACATGGTACATTCTCAGCATACGTATTATTATATAATAGATTTTTTGGGAAATTTCATGGGCCCTGATGGTGCTAGGGAACTTAGACCTTGAGAAGAAAGGAGAGAGGGGTATTTACTGAGGTTGTATTATGTCCAGATGCTGCGATGAGGCCTTTACATGTAAGCAACAACCCAATATAACATGTAAAGTATTAAAAGCCATTCCTGCCCATGAGGAAAAAGAAGCAAAGAGAGTTGGAGTAATCGACCCACTACTACACAGCCACTGAGCCCTAGAACTGGGGTTTTCACTGAACTTTGGCTAAAGGGGCTTGTGTTATTTCAGTTGCACAACATTAGAGAAAACTCAGGAATATCATATATTACTGAATGCAGAGCAGACACGGACAGGGGAAGTTTGTGTTTTATTTACACACACTAACCTCCTTTCTCTTTCCTTTCCCCCTTCAGTTTATGGAAGACTAGGGTTAGATTTCATGCTTGCTCCTTGCTATTCCCCGAGCACTTTTAGTCCTTCTCTGCTAGAGCTCTGGGAGACGTGCTGCATTCACTCTTTGCATCTATCTCTGCTTTTTAACTGTCAAAGCTGTCAACCCACTGAGTTTTGGGACTGTGTCTTATCCATCTTTCCATCCCCACTGCTCTCAGCATGCTGTCTGGTACATGGCACGACCCCAGTAAATGTCTATCGACTCAATCATTTGGGCTTCGGGAATTGGAGTGAACCTCTGGTGACTAGAGGCCTGAATTTAATTGGAGGAAGCTCAAGTTTATTCTTTCAGATAACCCTAGGGAAGGCGTATGTAGGAAGGGACGAGATGGGGAAGGCTTTTTGGAAGAGGTGACACTGCTGAATTTTCAAATGTTTGTGTGGGCCCAATGGAGAAAGAGAATGAGGGTGGCAAAGGCTACTCCAGGGAGTGGAAATCACCGTCACGTACAGCGCAGTTGGACAGCTACAGTCAGCGTGGAGGGTGTGCGGTGTATGAGGGAGGGAAAGCCAGGGCAGGTGGAACCTTCCTTGCCATGCTAAAGCCCTGGGCATTTCTTCCCACCTTCTTCTCTAAATATCTAGGGCTATCTGCTCTTCTGCTCCAAAATCCTAGCTTTCACAAAAATCTCATGATTACTAAGGGGTTAGCTCACTTACAGAACTCGTTTTGTATTATTAGGGCCTCATACCGATGTATGGCTAAATGTGAACTCTGTTTATTTGTTTATGTAGCAGAGATGATTTTAAACAGGCCCCTTCCTATTCCTGCTGTGGTTTGCCTTCCAGCCTTTTCCTTGTTCTTCTGAAGAGATAATGGGGTCCCTTTACCACTTATCAATTTGCTCACCCATTACCATACCTTTCCTTTTCTTTTTCCAACCTCATACAAACATGCAAACACTAAATATTGAAAAGAAAAGGAAATAGAAATTTCCTTTTGTTAAATTGTTGTTTCACTACTGGCTGTATTTACTGTGTCATATTTCACAGGAGGAAAAAAAAAAAAAAATCAGGGTATGGATCCTGATACTGGTGGTTAAACCTCAGCGGTGAAGGTCCATCGGCGAAAGAACAAAACCAAGGCATGCAGTTAGGAAAGCACAAAAATGCTGTGTGCTTTGGGACAAGTAAAGATTTGAAGTCAAGATTGTCCCAGAAAACCCAGAACAAACCATGCACCCTCGGGACTTAATTTTCTTCAATTTCTGAAATGGTTGCAGAGGACCTATTATGTGGCAAGGTCTGGGCATTAGGGGATTGAAAGATAAAAAGGACAAAATCGCTCTCCTGGTGCTTAGAGCTTAGAGGAAACGGGGCACAATTTAGGAGAGAACTACAGGAGCTTCCCTGGGGACAGGGCTGACTGAGTACATCACATTGTACTTGAGGGATGGCAGACCGTATTTCAGACCACTCTAGGAAGTGGTCCATAGAGAGAGCTTCATGTGAATGCATTTGATGGTGGATTTGGGGAACAGAATTAGTATCAGAGTATATAGGCTAAGTGGGTTATATCACAATTTTATTTGTATAAGTTTTTTCTTTCAAAGAAGTAGTATTTTATATAGCCATAACCATGGAATAACATGTGACCATTTTGTGATAGAATTCTGCCAGGTCTTCCTACAGTGAAACATATACCTTGAAGGCTCACACTGTTTGTTACTGTTCTGGATGCTGGGAGAGGCAGGAAGCCTGGAAATGCCTCATGTATGCGGGACCTTTGATGCACCTTGTCAGTGGAGCTCAGCTTTCATCCAGAGCCATCACGGAGTTGCCTGTCCTCCCTTCTTTCTCAGTGGGTGGGTGGGGGTGGGGTTGTGGGCAGGGGTAGGTGAGAGGCTGGAGGGGCAGCAAAGTGGGAGTGTTGTTTGACTTGTAGCAGATCTAAACTGATAGAAATACTGGGATACTGTTTTCAGAAAAATGGAAACTGAGTGAGAACTTCTCAGTGCATGAGGAATGGAGTGAGCTGTGTGAGATAAGGGGTGAGAGGCTCAAACCTGAACTTGGAGCACTATTCAGGATGCCCATACAGTTCTCAAGAAGGAGCCCGAAGCAGAATTTCCTCCAGAACCACTTTCATTTTTCTTCCTTTGAGTTGGTAGTAGTTCTCATCTACTATTTTCTGTCCCATTATTAGTTTTAGTCATGGATAGGTGGCCAGCTTGTATTGATTTCAGTTTTTTATTGATTCCAATTCTGAAAAAGAACTTGAACCTGTGTGCGTCATTTCCATTTTATTGATTTAAAAATAAAATACTGTTTTACCACATATCTGGGATTACAGAGTGTTTACACCAATCCTTCCATGTACTAAAACTAAAAAGCTTCTCTCTGTGACTTTAAGTGTTCGTTTTTCTGTTGCCTTCCAACACTTATGTGATTCAATAAGCATATTTCAAGCATTTGCTATAGGCTGAGTTCTATAGAAGATGTTATAATAGAAAAACTGGACCTCTTCCCTTATTAGATAAATGATACTGCCTTTTCATTTTATCCTCTAAATCTTAGTTGCTTCAAATAAGGTAGAGCTAATAATTTTTAAGCTCTGATGGAGCTTGTATAATGCTTAAATAAAATAATTCACATAAAGTACCTAGGATGGGGCCTAACACATATTCAGAGCTGGAGAAAAGTAATTATTTTTGATTGATTCTAATTCCTGTGTATTAAAGGCTGGAAAAATGAATTGAATTCCCCTACCTAGTCAAATAATATCATTCCAGGCTTGCTTAAATACTCTTGGGTATATGTTGTCACTACTTTATTTATTAAATCCCCAAATGCATGAAGCAATTGTTTGGTAGGTTTGGTGTGGGGACTTTTGTTGGAGAAGCTAAAGCGGCTATTTTTATTTTCTTCTTCTCTTTATTTAAAGAAAAGCTTCTTGGACATGAACTGAGAACATGGTTTTCTGCCTTTCTGCCTTTTAAAGTGGCATGTATTTTGAAACCACAGTTCTTTCCTTGTCTAAACTGCAGGGTGAGGCCTTTGTGGTGGAACTGGGAGGTTTGTATCTTAGGCCTGGAGGTGGGACCACACAGGGGTTGAGGGTGCAGATCTATCTGTCTGTCCTTACCACCTACCGATTTGCCCAGCCTCAGTTTTCTTAAAACTTAACAGGAGTTGAGATAGTGCTCTGCGTTTAAAACAGGGCTATGGAGTTGTTCTAAATATACAGAGCACTTGTGCTTTTGTAAGCATGCAGTAAAGACAGGGGTCCTCAAACTACGGCCCATGGGCCATATGTGGCCCACTGAGCACATTTATCTGGCCCGCTGGGTGTTACTGCCACAGCTGCCTGTCCTGCTTAGCAGCCAACTCGTCCGGGCCGCAGTGCACATGTGTGGAATGTGCACCAACTCTCTGACTCTGCTCCTTCTCTGTCTCTCCCTGTCCCTCCTTCTCTCTGTCTCTTCCTACCGGGTGTTTTTGCCATCCTGCTTGGCAGCCCACTCGTCCTAGCCTGCAGTGCACATGTGTGGAATATGCCCCACACTCTCCGACTCCCCTCCTTCTCTTTGTCTCTTGACTCCTCCTCTCAGTCTCTGGTGTAATTGGAGGAGTCACCAGGTCGTCTGTGCAGAGCCTGTTGCTGCCTAAGGACTGAGGTAAGAACAAGTTAGGATTTATTTTTTTTTTGAAGTTAGGAGGTGTTTTTTTTGCAGATAGGGGGTGCCTTTTTTTAAAGTTAGAAGAGCCTTTTTTTTTGAAGTTAGGAGAGCCTTTTTTTTTTTAAGTTGGTTAGTTGATTGGGGGTGGTTTCTAGGGGGGTTGCATCATAGTGATAACGCAAATAGTGCTCAGTGCTAATGCAAATTGTTAGTGCTCAGAGGTAATGAAAATATTCAGGACTCAGTGGTAATGATAATTATAAGTGCTCAGTGTTAATGCAAATTGTCAGTGCTCAGTGTTAATGCAAATTGTCAGCAGTCGGTGTTATTGCAAATGGTCAGTGGTCAGTGTTAATGCAAATGGTCAGTGCTCAGTGTTATCACATGGGGGCCCCAAACTGGTAATCTGCCTAGGGGCCCATGGGAACTTAATCCAGCTCTGCAGACAGCCGAGGAGTAGGAAACCCAATTTAATTTGACAGTAAGTGCATTTATATTCTGATTGCTATTTAGTTGTGTATGATGTTGTATGTTGTGTGCTGTGTAAGCCCTGGTTCACTCTGTTGCGATCTCTGAGCAGTGCAAGTTCAGCCATACAAGCATATGGCTGAACTCGCATGAGATATGGAAGAAAAAAGGCATACGTGCCTTCTTTTTTCCTGCAGTGGAATCTGATCACATGGGTCTTTTCACCCATGCGATCAGATTCCTGTGCGAGTTCACAGATCGCAGTGCAGTTCACACAGGATAGTGTGAACTGGAAAGGTGGTGGAGGAACCAGCTCTGTAATCGTGACTGTTCCTGCACTGCACCAGTGTGACCCTGAGGTAAAAGCAGGGTTCCACTATATGGCCACTGGTGAGGCTGAAATGATGTGGACTGGCAAGGCTGCATTGATGGATACTGATCAGACTGCATTGATGGGCACTGATCAGACTGCACTGATGGGCAGTGCAGTCTGTATGTCTCTGTGTGGGCAAAGTTATTGCTGGTATATTGTTTTTGGAGCTATGTGTATATATACGTATTTTACTAATAGCAATATGGAATCCCTAGGAAACAATGATATCAAGAAAGAGAAAAATTGACTTGGAGTGTAGGATATTCAAAGAACAGTGGACTTATGATGACTTTTTCATGCAGTACAAGGAAAGAGCTGTGTGTTTGATATGCCAGAATATAGTGTCTGTGTTCTAAGAATACAATTTGCATCGACACTATCAAATTCAACATAAAGATAAATATGATTGTTTGGTTGGAGAAGTGAGAAAAGATAAAATATTAAAACTGAAATATACATTGACAACTCAGCAAAATACTTTTGTGAAGCAGAAACAGCTAAATACTTCATCACTGTGAGCAAGTTTT
>CAUYPK010029669.1:0-17431 GCA_963574355.1 Loris lydekkerianus
ATGTTGTTGGCTCTTGCCCAATGTGGGTGTTGTTTTGTTTTAAAACCCAACCAAAAAAAAAAAAAAAAAAAAAAAAAAAAAAAAAAAAAAAAAAAAAAAAAAAAAATTTAACAAAATTAATAAACCACTAGCTAGCCAAAGGAACAAATGAAGAGAAAAGATCCAAATAAACACTTTCATAAATGAAAAAGTAGTATCCAAACTGCAAGGGGTTTTTGGCCTAGATCCAGTTGCACATCACACAAAGATTCACTTTTTAAGAAAACAAAGATAGCCGAGGGGAATTTTTTTTTTTTTTTTTAATTTGAAAGGTGTCTTGTGAGAAGAATAGGAGAATCTGCCTCAAATCTGTCTCTCTAACTAACAGAGATTGTGGGCTTTTAAAGGAGGATCCATGTACCCTGAGAAAGGTCATGGTGTAACTAACAAGAGGTTTTGTGCTTGGAGAACAGGTTGTGGGAAGATGGTAATTCTTGGGCAGGAACTCTGCCCAGGGACTTTCAAAATCTCAACTCCTTTGTTTTTCAGAAAGTCCACCATTTCTGGGAAACAATTCTAAAGGTCAAGTAGTTAGTTAAGGGAGAGGATTGAAAAAAACATACAAGGGCCATGGCTACAGCATACACAGATTTGCCTTGATCTTGTTTCATAAAGCTGCTTCTCTGAGTAAAGAGCTCCTTATCTGGATCAAACTGGGGCAGACTAGAATATATTTTGTCAATAATTTGAATGTTATTATGGGCTAGGGAACAAGAGTCGGTAGGCAGGCAGCAAGGTGGCTGGATTAAAGGTGAACATCACCTTCAGAGTGAAATTAAGATTATCTAATAAAGTAGCCTGATATTTACCCATCCAGCCCCTGGCCATTAATCAAAAGCCTGCCTTTTATTCTAGTAGGGGCAATACATCATGCATCAAATGAATAGTCACCAGTTGTCCAAGGGTAAACTTTTCAGATTCCTGTAAAATATTATAAATAGTAGCCACTAAACCTCAAACAAGTGGGCCATCCTTTTTTATCATGTCCAGTTGGTTAGAGAAATAAGATAAAGATTCCTTATGATCCCCCAGAGTTTTTGTCAATACCCTGAATTCAATTCTTTGCCTTTCTTGAATGAACAGATCAAAAGGCTTACATAAGTTTGGGTGCCCAGTCTGGGAGCTGTCATTAATTTTGCTTTAACAGTCAAGAAAGCTTGTGGCATTCTGTTGCTGTTAGGGTCTCACAGAGAAGCAGTGTTGCGGAGAATAAGACCCGCAATATTGAAATTGTATGGAAAATAAAGGGGAACAAGCTTTCTCATGGCATGTGGCAATCTTTATTTCTTCCACCAGAGATTATATAGGCACATAACTTAATCAGTGAACACATGACTTAAACCTTGGCCCCAGGCCTTTTACTGCCTGGTAATTAAGGGCCTATGGATAAACCAGATTAACTGATAACCATTTTACTAACATTATCTAAAGCTACCTTTATGGGCTAAGGTTTAACTGGATTAACTGATAACTACTTCACTAAAGTTATTCTTACTCTAAATAATAAAAAACAAAACCATAAAACAAGATTCTGGAGAAATAAGCTGTTTGAATGCTTGACCATCTGGAGGTTGTTAATCATCTTTAGGGAATAGTCTGGGAAATCCTGAGATATACAGGTGACTGCCTACAGCCCTGCCTCCACAAAGCTCCACCCTAAATCACTTTTACATGATTAAGTTCTAAGCCACATATGGAGTTCTATCCAGGATTTTTTTCCTTTCTAACTCACAAAAAACTTCAAACTTGCCTTCACTTACTTATAGGCTTTTGGCCTATAGCATTCCCTGGTTATTTTTCTTCCCTTTTTAAGGCTTTATAGTGTGGGGTTTGCTATTAGCCTGAATTTAGAAATCTAAATTCAGCAAATCCCACCATACCCAAAAATCCTCAACATTCTGTAGGTGACAGGGACTACTAATCAATTTACAGCCTCTCTCCAGTCTGGAAGAAGGTTCTAAGAGACAATTCACACCCCAAATATTTGATAGTGGGAAGTAGATCTGAGATTTTTCTGAGATGTTTTATATAGTAATTTTAATATAATTACAGCATGTTGTCTTGATTTAGCTTCAGTTTCACTGGCTATCAGGATAGTATCTATATATTCTGTATAAAATTTCTCCCTTGTCTAAAACCATTTCCCTCAAATATCTAGCCACAATTTTTCTAAAGATTGTTGAGGAGTTTAAACTTCTGAGGAGGGCATTCCAGCAGTACTGGCATATGGATTTAGACTTTAAATCTTTCCATTCAAAAGAAAATAGCTCTTGGGACTTGAGAGGAAGAGAAGTGCAAAAGAAAATATATTTTAAATCTATTGGAAACTGGACAAAGTTTCCAGATAAAGAGGTATGAAGCATATAAGGGTTAGGGACCACAGGATGAATATCCTCTACTATTTGGTTTGTAACCCATAGATCTTGAACAAAGCAGTATTCTTGGATTCTAGAGGGGTTTTTTGATAGGTAGAATTGGGGGAAAACAAGGCATATCTGATGTCCCTTTCTCTAATGGTCAGGAACTCAGTTTTAAGGATTTGGGGGAGATTCCCCTTGGCTAAGACAGGGTTCATTTGGTGAGGGAGGGTATTTCATTTCAGTTTACATTCTCCCCTTTTGTCCAAGATTTGCCAGAGGTGGCATTGATGGCTAAACTTTTATTTTGTCCCATCATTGTTGGGGTAGTGTGACTACCTGACCCAGGTCCTTCCTGTCCCTCATGTGGGGATCTGTGGTCAAGGAACTTGAAGTAAAAAGACTTTTAGCCAATTAAGTGTTGTAGGCCAGATGAGAATGGAGGTAGACAGGCATTTAACAACTTAAAAAATTTTTTAAACAACATAAGAGAAAAACCACCAAATGCCAAAAGCACAGTTAAAAAATTAATTTATCTATAAGCATCAAACTATTGTCAGACTTATAGTAATTTGCTATGCAAAATATAAATATTTGTTAAAGCAATTTGGCTAAAAATTTAGAAATTCTTGTTTCAAAAGAACAAACAACATTATAAACAAAAAGATTGTAAGTCCTGCCTCCTTCTGACAATAACAGGAAAACAGAAGCTTACAAGTAGCTAAACATTCAAATTATCTGGATTTTGTGGACATTTGTCAAAGATGTTAAAAAGTGTCAAAACATTTGATCAAAACAGAATCAGAGGTTATTGTAAAATAATAGCAATTCACTTAACCAAGATTGATAATCAGATTTAAAATCAGCAAAGAAAAACACTTTAATTTTTAAAAGCTCAGTTTTCCTAAATAATCAAAAACCTAATGAGGGAAACATGGGAATTATCTTGATAAAACATAACACCTTGTTCCTTAGGCCACTTACCAAAGGGAAAAGGGGGGGGGGAAATCTTCTTAATGGAGATTTATTTTTTTCATGGGAAACCCATTTAGACAACTGGAAGTGAAACCTCATAAAAAGGGTACCAGAGGCTTGGCGCATATAGCTCAGAGGCTAGGGCTCCAGCCACATACACAGGAGCTGACGGGTTCGAATCCAGCCCAGGCTTACCAAACAACAATGACAACTACAACCAAAAAATAGCTGGGCATTATGGCAGGCGCCTGTAGTCCCAGCTACTTCGGAGGCTGAGGCAAGAGAATCACTTGAGCCCAGGAGTTTGAGGTTGCCATAACACCATGGCACTCTACGGAGGGTGACAAAATGAGATTCTGTCTCCAAAAAAAAAAAGGGTACCAGAATTTACCAGACATAATAAGACCATGTTCAAGGTCATGAGTGAGCATTATTTTATAAAAGAAACAAGAAACTAGAAGACTAATTCCTTTAGAGGGAATACAACTCTTAATAATAACATGGGAAGATTTTTTGACAATGTTGAACAATTCAGACATATCTAGAGGCTAAGAAAAAACACTGCTTTTTAGACCTTTAAGGTAGACATTTCAGCATCAGAGCTTAAGAGCAGACTTAGAACAAACAGGAGAACTAAAAGGAGAAAGAAAGGATCGAAGGAGGAGATTATCATCTCAGTCCTTCTCAAGAGGAAAAAATGCTGAAAGCAATAAGACACAGCAAAAGTTGAACTTCTGAGATATAGATCTGATAAGTTTCAAAAGAAGTATATTATACAATTAGAATTAAAACCTCTTGTAATTTCACTAAGAACAAACTAATAATCTAAGAGAACCTTGTTATTTTAACCTAATTTTTTTCCTTTTAATTATAGCCAACTCAATCACATAAAAAATTCCTTAATAATTTTTATAACGTATGTCTACTATGACATGTTTTGGCATTTTGTCTTAAAATTTCCTTAAATACCCATTTATTTTATTTTAGGACTGAAAATTTACCATATAAGATCTTTTTTCATGTAAAATTATTTTTGTTTCAGTTTAACCTTATTTATCAAAATGTATATTTGTATTTATAACTTTATGCATATTTGCTCTCTCCTACTTTTGGATTTTTTTAAATTGTTTTGTAAAAAACTTTAAATGACCTCCAAATAAAATGAAATTATTCTTTAAAGAGCAGCATTTGATGCCCATTTTTATAATTTTTAATAAAACATATATATTTATTTGCACCTCACTTTATATATAGTATCACATACATTAACCAGATATTTTAAATTTCAGTATCCCAGGCCTTAGTGAAAACCTAGGGAGCAAGAAATCTTGAATTGTCTGTCATAAGCATTTATCTCATTTACATTTACCTAATTTATTTTAGCAGTTTAATTGCATTCTAGTTATCATTTTAAGATATTTTTCTGTTAACCATTTTGATAGCCTATGAATTTTAGATATATAACCAATGTGATTAATTATGCCCTCAACAAAGTCATTCCATGTCTGCACAAATTTAAAATATAAACATATTTTCCTGAACAAAGTTAAGGAAAAATAGAAAGAAAGGAATTTTATTTTATTATTATTATTTTTTTTTTTTTTTGCAGTTTTTGGCAGGGGCTGGGTTTGAACCCACTACCTCTGGCATCCTACTCCTTTGAGCCACAGGCACCACCCAAAAGAAAGGAATTTTAAAACATAGATGAAGAAATGATCATAAAATATAGTTTTAATTATTTCTTTTAAACTTAAAAATTACCTACCAAAATAAATATTCTAGTAAGACTTGCAATTGTGAATAACGTAACATGTTTAAGTTCTATAAATATAGCAGAAGTTTTAGAACACATCCTCTTTAAAGATGTTAACTAATTTAATATTTCTAAAATATCAATATTCCTAATAAATAAGTGACATCACCTGACAGTAGACCAAATAAATTTCTAATATCAATCCTTACCATGTCAAATAATGGCACAAAAGTCATAATATTTTTACATAAGGATCAAGACCCAACTATCTTAAAAATAATAATTTCAGTATACAACCTTTTTTCTTTTCTTCTGCACATTGGAAGAAGAGTTGTTTTGGCCTGCAAATTAACTACAAAAACACTAACAGAAGCTAATGAGCAATAAAAAGGTCCATGCATAATTTTCATGATATCTGACATCACAAGCAAACAAAACAGTCCTCAAATAATCAGCATTGACCACAGATTGGACGCCCCTGAATGGTCTCAAACTATTTTTCTACTTAAGTGTAAATTTCAGTATATAAATAATTCCAAAGAGTAAGATTATTTTGAGATTCTCTTTGGATTCTAAGAATAATTACTATGTAAAAATTAACAGTTTAAGGATTCTTTTTCAAATTTTCTTAGGCAAAGGCCTTGGCTATAGCAACACAATGTAAACATAATAGACTAGCTAGTCTATTATAACAAGAGAGCAAGACAGACTGAAGGGACACATCTGAAGCCTCAATTTTGATTTAAAATCTTCTAACTACAACTCTTAGGTCAGCTGTAGAGCCCTAACAGTAATGTTGATATCAAATGATAGAAAGAGCGAGTCCAAAACATATTTTACATCTGTCTTTCCACAGACAGTAAAGTCAATGGGAAAAACTGCATTTACAATTAGAATTAAGAGACAAGACCCAAGATATTTTCATAAACCTTTGACCATAAGTTTCTGTTTTATGTTCCTGTTTACCTGCTGTCATATTTATTCTAATTTATTGACATTTATTTATGTATAGGCATGTCTACATGTTTATCTGAGTAAGAACTTTCAAGTTAAAAACATGGATATTTTTGCCAATAGCTCAGGAGACTTAGGTGTTTTTATTAACAAAAAACATACAGACACAGATCATTTTGTTTTGATGGGATTTAGTTTTATATCCTTTGTCTTCAACCCTGACACTTCAAATATAAAATGACCAGTAAATGCCGGAAAAGGATGTATAGTGACAATTTTGAAGGCATTTTAATTGCTACCGTATTAATAAATTTTTTAAAACTAGCTTACCAAAGATCACTAAATTCATGTGAACTTGAAAAGTCTTTTGGCTTATTTCCTTAATTTTTTAGAGCTCCTTTTACTTATAAAATAAGTTTGGTACCATGTAGACTTAACATATGATATATGTGCATACCCCAAACAATTTTAAATACATATACACACACACTCATAAATAGCTTTCATCTTAGAATTCTAGCCATGAAATCTTCTAAAGTCCCACATAAATCTGTATACATTATCTTTCCATTCCTTGTTTTCCCTTTCCAACAGCAGGTGTACTCACATCTTGGCCAGATTGCCTCCATGGAAGGCAAAAGTCATTCAAAACTCCAAGACCTTTAAGACCTTAGAACCTGCTACCTAAGAAACTACCACTGAAGGTATCTTTTAGGTTCCTAGACTGTGGACTATGCTTATAATACCATCAACAGCAAATTTAAAGTAGGTAAAAATAAAATAAAGACAAAGAGCTTAACAGACTCCACATTTACATACCACATATAGATAGTCAATATAAATTCAAGAAGTTTCAAACAAATTAACTTATAAACTGCAGTTAGTTTATAAGCCCTGGGAATGCCAAATCAAAACAGTTATTTCAGTTCTCACTCTCACAAATGGTTGGAAGATTATTAAACCCAAAACAAAAAGGAATTCCCTCATAATTCCCCCCAGTTGAGAAGGAGATCCCCCATTACGCTGGACCTTCAAATAGCACTCACCCATCTGTACACAAATGTCAAGATCCAGAGGTCCTTCCTTTTGAGATAATCAGGAAGCAGTGATGAATGTATTGGAGGCTCATAGCAGCAGAGTTGACATGAGAGGACAAAGCGGTCCTTTAGCAAATATGGATAGGAAGCTGCTAAGCAAGGATTTTGGTTTCTCCCTTTTCCTCAGCCACTGAATCACAAGCAATGCCATCTCAGATGAGCCCCTGTAATTGTTATTGAAACTGCAAAGAAGTTTTGGCCTAGGCCTAGTTACTCACTGCACAAAGGCCAAATTATTGAGATAATAATTATTGTCAAAGAAGAAAGTAATTTTCATACAAAAGACATCTTGTCAGGAGAATAAGGGAAGCTACCTCAAATATGTTTCTCTGACTAATGGAGATAAAAGATTTTAAAGGAGAGGGCACATACATTGGAGTATGTTGTGACATAACCAACAAGGACCTACAGCCCATAGAGGCAGGTTGTAAATGATAGAGTCTTATATCAGGAAGTATGACAATCTTCAGTAGCTGAATTGCTTTGTCTTGCAGAAAATCCACCATTTCTGCAAAACAACTCAAAAGGTCAAGTAGTTAAGAGAGATGATTTTAAAAATCACATAGGGGTCATTAAAATTTGTTCAGGGATCTGGTTACCAAAGAAGATATTACAACTGATACCAGGGGGATATAAAAGATTATCAGAGCTTACTATAAAAAACAATATGCACACAAACTTGAAAACCTATAGGAAATAGATGAATTCCAAAAAAAGTACAACCTCTGAGATTAAACTAGGAATAAATAGAAATCCTGAATAGACAAATAACAAATCTCAGGATCAGATGGATTCACAGCTCAATTCTACATGGTACATGCATACAAAGAAGCTGCCAATCCTACTAAAACTGTTCCAAATGATTGAGAAGAAGGGAATCCTCCCTAACTCATTCTATGAAGCCAGTTTCACCCAAATACCAAAGCCAGTAAAGGATAATACTAATAAAGAAAACTATAGACCAGTATCTCTAATGAACATAGATATAAAAATCCTCAATAAACTACTAGCAAACTGAATCCAACAATACATCAAAAGGATAATTCACTATAATCAAGTGGGCTTCATCTCAGAGATGCAAAGATGGTTCAACATATGCAAGTTAATAAATATGAATCATCATATAAACAGAATTAAAAACAAAAATCATATGATCATCTCAATAGATGTGAAAAAGGTAGTTGATAACATCTAGCATCCTTTCATGATAAAAAAAACCCTCAACAAACTAAGCATAGAAGGAATCTACCTTAAAATAATAAAAGCCATATATGACAAATACACAGTCAATATCATGTTGAATTGGAAAAAGTTGAGAGCATTCCCTCTATGAACTAGAACAAGAAAACGATGCCCACTTTTACCACTTCCACTTCTGTTAACATAGTACTAGCCATAGCAATCATGGAAGATAAAGAAATAAAATGTATTCAAACTGGAAAAGAGTAAATCAAATTATCTCTGTTTGCTGATATGATCTTATGCATACAACCCTAAGTACTCCTACAAAGACTCCTAGATTTGATAAATGAATTTAGCAAGGTTTCAGGTTATAAAATCAATGTGCAAAAATCAGTAGCACTTCTATACACTGGCAATGATTAAGCTGATAACCAAGGCAAGAACTCATTTACATTTACAATAGCTTCAAAAAAAGTAAAATACCTAGGCATAAATTTAACCAAGTAGGTGAATATTTCTACAAAGAGAATTACAAATCACTAGTGGATAAAATCATAGATGAAAAAACAATGGAAAAAACATCCCATGCTCATGGATTAGAAGAATTAATATTGTTAAAATGACCATACTTCCCAAAGCAATCTACAGATTCAATGCAATTCTTACCAAAACACCAATGCTAGTTTTTACGTTATTAAAAGACACAATCCTAAATTCCATATGAAATCATAAAAGACCCCTAATAGCCAGAGAAATCCTGAGCAAAAAAAAAAACCTAGAGGTATCATGTTACCCGACTTCAAATTATACTACAAGAACATAGTAAGGGAAACAGCATGGCCCTGGCATAAAGGTAGGCATACAGACTAATGGAACAGAATGTAGAACCCACAAATAAATACATATGGCTACAACTAACTGATTTTTTTTTATTTCTAATTTTTTTTAATTGTTGGAGATTCATTGAGGGTACAAAGAACCAGTTACATTGATTGCATTTGTTAGATGAAGACCCTCTTATAATTGTGTCCCACCCCCAAAAGGCATGCCACACACCATGACCCACCACCTCTTCCCTCCTTCCCTCTCTCTGCTCTCTCTTTCCCCCACCCTCCATCATGTACTAGGGTTACTAATTGTCCTCTAATCAGAATTGAGTACATGGGATTCTTGCTTCTCCATTCTTGTAATGTTTTACTAACAATAATGTGTTCCACTTCGATCCAGGTTAATACCAAAGATGTAAAGACTCCATGTTTTTTAATGGCTGAATAGTATTCCATGGTATACATATATCACAGTTTGTTAATCCATTACTTGGTTGGTGGGCATTTAGGATGTTTCCACATTTTGGTGATTGTAAATTGAGCTGTAATAAACAGTCTAGTGTAAGTGTCCTTATGGTAAAGGATTTTTTTTCTTCTGGGTAGATGCCCAGTAATGGGATTGAAGGATCAAATGGTAGGTCTAGCTTAAGTTCTTTGAGAGTTCTCCATACTTCCTTCCAAAAAGGTCGTATTAGTTTTCAGTCCCACCAGCAATGTAAAAATGTTCCCTTCTCTCCACATCCACACCAGCATCTGCAGTTTTCAGATTTTGTGATGTGGGACATTCTCACTGGGGTTAGATGATATGTCAGGGTGGTTTTGATTTGCATTTCTCTAATAATTAGGGATGATGAGAATTTTTTCATATTTATGTTAGCCATCAATCCATCTTCTTTAGACAAGGTTCTATTCATCTCTCTTGCCCATTGATATAAGGGATTATTGGCTCTTTTTATGTTTGAGTTCTCTGTAGATCCTAGTTATCAAGATTTTGTCCAATTCAAAATAAGCAAATATCCTTTCCCATTGTGCAGGTAGTCTATTTGCTTTGGTCATTGTCTCCTTAGTTGTACAGAAGCTTTTCAGTTTAATTAAGTCTCACGTGTTTATTTTTGTTGTTGCTGCAATTGCTATGGAAGTCTTCCTCATAACTGATTTTTGCAAAGCAAATAGCAACATACACTGGGGAAAGGATACCCTGTTTAATACCCAGTGCTTGGAAAACTGGACAGTCACATGCAGAAGAATTAAACTGGATTTCTCTCTCTCTCACTGTATATACAATTTAACACAAAATGTATTGAACACTTAAATGTATCATCTGATACCATACAAATTTTAGAAGAAAACACAAGAAAAACTCTTCTGGACATTGGCCTACGCAAAGAATTCATTACTAAGACCCCCAAAGTAAATACAGCAATAACAAAAATAAGTCAATGAGACTTAATTAAATGAAAAGGTGTCTGCACAGCAAAGGAAACAATCAACAGAGTAAATACATAATCTATGAAATGGGAAAGTGTATTTATAAGCTGTACTTTTGACATAGGACTAATATCCAAATCTACAAAGATCTTAAACAAATTACCAAGAAAAAGACAAATAATCCCATGAAAAAGTGGGCAAAAGGAATGAACAGAAGTTTTCCTTTTCTATTTTTTTTTTTTTTTAGACAGTTTCACTTTGTCACCCTTGGTAGAGTGCCTTGGTGTCATAGCTCAGAGCAATGTCAAACTCTGGGGCTCAAGTGATTCTCTAGTCTCAACCTCCCAAGTAGTTGGGACTACAGGTGTCCGCCACAACACCCAGCTACTTTTAGTGATGAGGTCTCACTCTGGCTCAGGCTGATCTTGAACCTACGAGCTCAGGCAATCCACCCACCTCAGTCTCCCAGAGTGCTAGCATTACAAGTGTGAACCACCACATACAACCAACAGAAGTTTTTCAAAAGAAGATAGACAAATGGCCATAACCATGTAAAAAATCCTCAATATTATTGACCATCAGTGAAATACAAATTAAAACTACAGTTAGATAACACCTTACCCCGTCAGCATGACCATTATTAAAAAATAAAAAAATAGAATATGGTTTAAAGGGAATGTTTATTCACTGTTAGAGGGAATGTAAATTAGTACATCTATAAAAAACAGTATGGAGATTTCTCAAAAAACTAAATGTAAACCTACCATTCAATCCAGCAATCCCACTACTGGGTATCTACCCAAAGGAATAGAAACCATTTTACAAAAAGACGCTTATACCCAAATGTTTATTGCCATGCAATTCACAATTGCAAAGATATGGAATCAACTTAAGTGTCCATCCACTAATGAGTAGATAAGAAAAAATGTGATATATATATATATATATATATATATATATATATATATATATATACACACATACACACACAAACACACACACACACACACACACACACATCATGGAGTACTACTCAGCCATACAAAGGAATGAAACAATGTCATTTTCAGCAACTTAGATGGAACTGGAGATGATTATCCTAAGTGAATTATCTCAGGAATATAAAAACATATACAAGCTCTCCCTTGTGAGATAGAGCTGAATGAGGAGTATATACGGTCATAAAGTGGTATAATGAACATTAAAAACTAAAAGGAAGGAATGTGGTATGAGAGTGAGGATTAAAAATCTACCTATTAAGTACAATATACACTATTCTGGTGACAAGTATACTAAAGGCCCTGACTTCAGCATGATACAATGCATCCATGTAACAAAAATCATTTGTATCCTCTAAATCTACTGAAATAAAATGTTTTAAAATGTCATTAATGCAATATATTAATCTATTATCTGAAAAAATGTAATTACTTTATTTGGACTGAATATATTGTCGTCCTTTAGCATCAATATTCTTGTTAACTCATTATAGGACTTTGCTCAGGAAGCTTTAGATATTTATGGTCTCATAAATGGTCCCATCACTGGTATCAGCTCAAGGTTATTATTGCCCTTGGTCATCGATATGAGGAAAACTCGATAACAGTGTCACTGCCTTGACAAAGACAACAACTTCATATCAAGTTATTTTCACACTGATAGAAACCTAATAACAGCAAATCTGTTTTATTGAAGACAACCTAATTTACTAACATTAGGAATCTGATGTAGGCCAACAAGTTTTAAGAACATTTTTTTTCCTCTGGAGAATCAACAGTGAAAGTATAATGTATATGTCACCATGAAGGAGTCAATGGAGAAGATTGCACGGAAGCTATGCTCAAGGAGAATAATTTTCACTTTAAGAGCAGCTTTATCCTTGGCTTCTATCAAATATTGATATATCATCTGGAAATAAGTAGCACAACTTTTTATTAGTTTATTGCATTATTAAATAATGGGCACAGTTAGCTGCTCAAATACACAGTATTTTTCACATTCTGAGTCTATATAAGAGCATACAGGAATAGCTTATGGAGTCCTTGAGAGTAGCTTTTTGTTTTATTATTATAAATTTTACAGAGGAGGGAAAATTATTTTTCTTGGTACTAATATCCAGAGCAATGGACAAGAAAGATGCCTCATTTCCTTTCATACTGTTTCCATACCTATGTTAGGAACATAGTCACTCGTATCAAAACTGCATGGTCAAAACTGCACAGCTGTTTTTATCAATTCCCAGTGGGGAAATGTATCAGTCAGGGTCCTGGCAGGAAACAGAATTCTACTCAAATGATTCAAAGATGATATTTTTAATAAATGACTACTTACAGATACATGAATTATGTTAAGGTAAACAACAAGAAAGGCAGATTCCATTATGACCCACAGATGAGTCATAGCTGGAAACCAATACCAACCCTAGGTTTGAAGGGAAAAGAGGAGGAAATAGTGTTATAGTAAGCAGTGAGAACTGGAGCAACAGAAGAAGGGATACACAGAAGAAACTAGTGTCAGGCAGAGATTCAACCATAGCCAGGACCAAGGCATGAAGCAGTGTGAAAGAGAAAAAGATATCCCAGCCCCTCTCTCTTCATATGATTTCTCCCTTAAGTTGAATTGACAAACCATACTCAGGAAATCAGTAGTTGTTTGGAATTGTTTGTTGGATGACTGCCTCCTAACTCCCATTTCAGATTTTTTCCCCATAATATCATACTTTCAAGGGGATATGGTCTAGAAAAGTTTGTCAATGACTGCCTAACCTGTAAATAATGAAGTCCACATACCACATGGAGAGAATAAATGATGCTTGGGGACACATTTATTGGAATTTCACCTTCATCCAAAAATTAATTAAGCCCCTACTATATAGTGTTAAAGACTGACATGGTCTAATACTTAATAGATCTCTTACAATATAAGAATTTTCAGAAACAGTCTCTGTAAAAAAAAAAAAAAAAAAAAAAAGAGGGGGGAAAAAAACATGTACACTACACATAGATATAGAAGTTGGCATATATAGTCATGTGTCTGGGTGTTACATATGGGTGTGTATATGTATGTGTGTGTATCTACACTGATATCCTCCATACGCTCTTTCCAGATCCCTCCCCAATCTACTTTCCACCTGCTTTGTATCCTAGCAGATTGAACTATATGAACTGTATCAATACATTTCCTCACTATCTGGCTTCCTGCTGGGTTCCAACAATGGGAAGAACACTAGGAGAAATTCAGAGGGCTACAAAAGAGAAAGGTCAGGGTATTTATTCCTCTGAGTCTCCTTGTGGGGTCAATATAGCTGGTCACATCCTCAACTGAAAAAAAAAAAAAATGACAATTTCTACTGAGCAATCCATATTTCTCTACAGGTTCCAGTTATTGCTCTCTCTCCTTGTCCTTTCAGTGATGATGGCACCTTGCTGTGAATATCTCCTGGGGTACTCTATTAACCCTGTGGTTGCCCATGGCTTATAAATTGTACTTTTATTAAACTCATCTTAGATTACTCAATTTGAGTGTGCCATCTGTTTTCATCAGGGACCCTGACTTGTACAATATGTCTTGATGTGCCCTGACAATTCAGAAGGATTAGTAGTACTTTTTCCAGCTTATTGCAATATTTCAGGCTTTAAAAATAATATTTTCTTGGTAATAATGTGGGTATAGTAGACTATAAGGTCTCAATAGCAAGGGTCATATAATACATATGGCTGTAACATTTGCAGGCCTAAATAGTTTCTGCCCCATAGTTGGCACTCAACAATTGTTCTGAGGAATTGAATTGAACTAAAACACGGCATTTCTAAGCTATGATCTTAAATGAATAAGATAAATGTTATCTTAATCATTGTATAAAGATCATGTGATCTTAAAAAATTTGAGAAAATTAACTTTCTCAACATAATGCCCATTTTAATGTCTTCTTCATGCAGAAATAAATGGTGTTTAAGGGTATTATAAAGCTTGCTGTGTAATTACATTAATAAGAGAGTGCCTCTTATGTTGCTTCCTTTGCTGTTGCCATGGTAGCAACCACATGTTTGCAAGTAGAAAGCACATGTAGAATCAATTCTTAATTACATGTGTAGCACTGCATTTCAGAGAAAACAATAAATATGGAGGTCATGAAGTGCATGGAAAAGAGATATGATGATAAAAGATTTTCTCTCCAGCTTTTCTATCTCTTGGTTATTTCTAAACCCTTTATTAGTATGCTCTGACTCTCTAGTACCCATTTGCTTTCACTGCAGTAAAAAGGCCTCTGCGTCCACCCATCAAATTATAATCCTCTGCTCCCCAAATGACCCAGAACTGTTCTTTTAAAAAGTCTGTAGGAAATTAAGTCCTGTCATAACAAAAAATGGAATAAAAGTGTCTACTGACAATTTTCTAAGAAAACTGACCCCACCCTCCCTCTATTTATCATATTATGGTATGTTATCATATTATGGTACAGCATAAAATTATAAAAATATAATATGATCAAGGACTTCCTTTCTAAGTACTCTTTAGATCACTAAAGGTTCTTATTTGTGCTTACATACCTTGCCTAGTGGTGAAATATAGGTAGTAGTTCTTGTCATTCACAAGGATATTGCCAAGAGTAACTAATAATTGTACATTTTAGAAATTAACAAACCAGAAAGCATAATATGAAGGCTAAAACAAATTTTCCAATCATAGGGTTTTCATTAAATCTGGACTAAGTAATACTTTGTCCTTCTGTCTTTCTACTTTCAGGTATTATTTAAAGAATACATTTTTTAGAGAAATAAGAGATGGCCTTTACCTAATTCTAATTAAGACTTTCCAAAGAAGAGCCGAATATCAATTTAATCTAGTTGAACATTTTTTTCTTTATTTTAAATAGTCTCACAGTTTAATCACATATTTGGACATTACTTTTGTCCAGTAAAGATCTTATATTGGCAATAAATCGTCATTTTACAACAACACATGTTTTTGCCTTCTTTTGGTCTTGATGTCATCAATGTTGATCATTTGATTACTCATTCTTTCTATTAGCATTTTCTAACTGCTTGTTATCCACACAACACTTCTCCAGATGTAAGGTATATGAAAATAAAGAGTTCCAGCTCAGTAGCTATAGCTCAAGCAGCTGGGGCACCAGTCACATACACTAGAGCTGGCAGGTTCGAATCCAGCCCAGGCCTGCCAAACAACAATGACAACTACAACCAAAAAAATAGCCAGGCATTGTGGCAGGCGCCTATAGTCCCAGCTACTTGGGAGGCTGAGGCAAGAGAATTGCTTAAGCCCAAGAGTTAGAGGTTGCTGTGAGCTGTGACACCATAGCACTCTACTAAGGGTGACGTAGTGAGACTCTGTCTCAAAAATAAATAAATAAATAAAATAAAGAGTCCCAACCCTCTAAAAACATATGTCTAGTGAATGAGATAGATATGCAGTCAGCTGGCAAGCCAGCTAGGACTTGTATGGTCTATAATAGCCTCCCAGAAACTGCTGTCTCTTCTCCCTGTGCTTGTTTATCCTCTAACAGCCTAAAGAAGCAAAAGAACAAGTGCATAGGGCTCCTTGAGGTCTATGACTGAAATCGGTCTACTGTCACTCCCAGTACCCTCTGTTGCCCAAAGCAAGTCACAAGGCTAATCCAGATTTAAAAGATAAGGATATGGGCTCCACCTCATGATGGGAGGAGCAGCAAAGTAACAGTGTAAAATCTGTGGACACAGAGAGGAGTGAAGTATCAGGGTCATTTTTAAAAGCACAGTATCAAAAGCATAGTAAGACAATAGATCCAACCTAGAGCTAGTCAGAAAAAAATTGAAAGATGAGTAGGATTTTTCTATAATAATATGCATTAAGAAATAAATCAATACTTTGATTGACAGTATAAAACAAGGACTCTAAAACATAATTGAGTAATAGCCTGAGTCAGTTGTTCTTTTGTTACATTTATCACTTAGCTACACATCTAAAAAGTAAGATCTTTTCTGGGAATATTAGCTAAATTTGAATTCTGACTAAAGTCAGTTCCAATCTTATATTCCCTTCATCACCTCAGTACTTAAGAAGTCCTTCAGTAACTTCCAGAGAATCACAAAATTTCAAGACTAGCTTATGGTAAGGGCCACATAAGTATTTCTTCACTGAATATGTCAATAAATCAATAACTTAAATTACAAATGAAATAATTTTAAAAGATTAACTATCGGGGCACCCAGGTGGTACCAGCAAGAGCAATTCTGCTACAAAAAGCAGCCTAACCTATGAAGCTTCTTTATCCCCACAAGCCTGAGGCTGACTCCCCTATCTAATCAAGAGAAACTGGGCAGTCCAACCTGAGAAAACTCCTTTTGCCTCTTCAAGCAGAATCAGCAGGGAACAGTGGGAGCCCTTGTGGCACCAGATAAGCAAAGCATAGTAAATTTTCCCAAAAGCCCTGAAAATTAAATTGCCATTGGAACCACAGCCCATAATATTAGGCCAGGTCCCCTGTACTAAACTTAAACAATGTGACTGCTGCTAAGATAAAATATTTAAATAGAACCCAGGATCGCCAAACACAATACCAAAATGTCTAGTATACAACTGAAAGTCACCCATAACTTCAAGAAATAAGAAAAGCACAACATACACCCTTGGCTAACCTAACCAGGAAAAAAAGAGTAAAATCTTTAATTTCATCAGATCAGAAATGGTAAAGATGAAATAACAACAGAACCCTAAGAAATTAAAAAAAAATTTTTTAACAAATGTTACAAGCATCTTTACTCTCAGAAATATGAACATCTGAAAGAAATCGACCAATACTTGGAAGTACGTTACCTA
>CAUYPK010029671.1:0-63124 GCA_963574355.1 Loris lydekkerianus
TTTTTGGCCAGGACTGGGTTTGAACCTGCCACCTCGGGCATATGGGGCAGGCACCCTATTCCTTTGAGCCACAGGCACCGCCCTGTGGCTACATTCTTAAGGAGCTCTCAGTCCCTGGAGCAACAGTTAGCAGTAATATAATGTGAAGAATTATCAATGATTAAAATAGTATCAAACTGCAAATACATCATACCCAAACACAGGCCATGGCTACCTGGTGGCAAGAAGAGGGTATGTGTGCACGGGGCTGGACCAAGCTTCCTTCCTCCGTGGCATGCTGTTGTAGATCAAAAGCTCTTTCTCCGTCAGTACAACCAGGGCTGCTTTCCACTGTTTCTCACTGTCTCCTGGCACCTGAAACAGAAAACAGAGAACTGTCAAACAACTGCCCTAGAAAAGAGAAGTTGGCATCTCCCCAGTCAGAAGACTCAAAAGTACGAGTGTCTTCTGGTTCAGGTTGCAAATCGAAATGGAAAGAACCCTATCATGATCTCAGGATTCTTGATTCTTAAAAATAACTGTTGTCTTAAGGGCCCTGGGATGTATAGTCAGGACATCCAGCAGCAGTCCAGCTGTCACACATCTGTCACTGTTTCTCACCTGCCAGTCAGCACTGAATCTTTACTTCACAGTGGGAGGCACAGGCTTGGGGGGAAAACGACGCCCTGATGTTTCTCGGGAACAGTGTGGTTGTTTTTATTATGAAATGGCAAAGTTTGAAAGTTTTTGAATAAATATCCAAAAGCTCAGAGAAAATGTCTACCCAGCCAGGGTGAAACCTCATGACCTCTTTCCCCATCTTTGGTTCTGTGATTCAGGCGCCATCTGGAAATTTCTTCTGTTCTGTTAAATGTTCAGTTTCATTCATCACAGATCATTCTTTAACTCAAGGGCAGAGATGAGCAGGTGTCTATGTAAAAGGATTCAGTAGGGATCACTGAGCCAGATGTCCTTTAAAATCCCTTCTAATGCAGAGAGTCTATGTAGCTCAGACCTTAGCTTACAAGCCATTCTCCTTGGGCCAGTGTTGCAAACATAATTTTTTTCCATCTATAAAAATACTTTCTCTCCAACTTGAACTCTGGGTCCCTGGAATAAATAAATCTTGTTTTGGAAAAACTTAATGCTTTATCCTTGCTACTCAAAACCCAGGCCCTGGTCCAGTAGCATCAGCTTCACCTGGGAGCTTGCTAGAAATGCAAAGTCTTGGGTCATCCAGCTCTGCTGAATCAGAATCTGCCCTTTAACAAAATCTTCAAGTAACTCAAGTGCTCATTAAAGATTATGAAGTAAGCCACATAAATAATAAAATGAATTCCTTCTCTGTATATTTTTATTATTACTTTATCTTAAGTGCCACAATGGCATGTGTATGGATGTGGAAATGTGTGTATGGCTTTAAGCTAATACCAATGACCAGGGTACTAGAAATGAGTGATCCAAGTAGAGATGATGTAAAGGATGGTGTAAGGACTGAGTTCTGTAGCTTCTATGTATACATAGAACTGAGTCTGCATCCCAGCTGAGTCTGCATCCCAGCTGTGTTGTTTATTTCTTGTGTGATTTTGGACAAGTGATTATCCTCTGTGCTTCCATATACTTACTAACAAGGATAACATCAAATACAATGCTGATTACAAGTGCCGACTCTGGAGCTAGATAGGAGGCCTGAGCAAGCCGGGCATGGTGACTTGTGCCTGTAATCCTCTGATAGGCTAAAAGTGGGAGGATCACTTGAGTCCAGGAGTTCAAGACTATCCTGAGCAAATCAAAATATTAGTCGAGGGTGGTAGCACATGTCTGTAGCTCTAGCTGCACAGGAGACTGAAGCAGAAAGATCTCTTGAGCCCAGGAGTTTGAGGTTGCTATGAGTTACACAGCACTCTAGCCAGGGTAGCCTAGTAAGACTCTGTGTCAAGAAAAAAAAAAGGCCCAAATAAAAATCTGTGTTGCACAAGTTACTAGCTGTGGAGCTGTGAGGTCTTGGGCAAGTCAGATAATGTCTTTGTATCTCCACTTCTGTGTCTGTAAAGTGGGAAATAATAGTACCTATAACAGATGGTTGTTAAGGAAATGAAATCAGTTAAAACTTGTAAAATGCTTAGTGTCGTGCTGAGTAAGCATCATGTAAGTATTTGCTCAGCAATCCAATGGGGATGAGACAGTGTGTGAAATGTCCCCATAGCACAACAGCTAGAAGGTGGTGATGTCCTCAGTGAAACTTAGGATGGGGAAGCTGTGGAGACCCACCCATTTTTAAACAGGTAAAAAAATATATATATATCCTTTGGGAAATGGTATCATTATGCCAGGCTATAACTTTCCCTTAGAAAAATTATAAAGCAAGCCAAGGATGCTTTTAGTACTGACAATTTTAATACCTTATCCTCTCATCCTTCCCAAAGTTATCCTGGGAAGAACTCATTACACAATGATCAGCTTCATAGTTTAATGCCTTCCTTCCAATAATTCCAAATAAAAACTCTCTTTTTTATTTTTATTTTTTTACAGAAATTCCCCCACTGTATAAAGTGGGGCAGTCATTCATATTCTTCTAGGCTATTTATACTAGTATGTGAATGACTACCCAACTTACTCTCCCCTTAAGCATTTATGTACATTTTAAAAATCTAGCTTTATCTTATTGCTTTGGTAAGAACACTTTTTCCCCTGAACAGAACAGCAGCATCTTCAAGAGATCAAAATGAATCATTAAAGAAGGCAGTGTACCAGACCCTAAAAGGTGAATAAACTTTGGTCTCAAGGCATGAATTGTTGGGGTGGGGGAGTTTCTGAATAAATTTTTTCCAGCTTCTACATTAAACTTAGTAAATTACTTTTCCAGCTCATTAAATGGGACTGGAGAAGCTGCAAATTATTCTCCCAAAGTGACTATCTTACTTACCTAGTCAGATACGATCCATTAACTTTGACTAGAATCAGTCATTTAAATGTGAACATGACTAAGCATCATTGTTCAAGAACAATATTAAGTTTGCAAAATTAACTTCACCAACAAATATCAATAGTCAAATGCAGACCTGTTTACTGGTGCAATCACAAACTCACCCACAAAGCCCTAAAACATTTTGTGGATTGTTGAATATCCTGCATGGATATGGTAAACTCTGCTGTGAGAATACTTAGAGTGGGCATTTTCCACCATTCCTGTGTGAAGAGCTGTCATTTTAATACCATGTAAATGCTTGCATGTAGAAGGCTTCCCATGAGAACAAATGACTTTCCAGAAGGAAAAAAAAAAGTAAAAAAACAGGGTTTTAAAAACCATACCCTGTGCTGTGTAAGCCTCATTATTTCAAGCCTTTATAATTTTTTGTCAGGATCAAGTGTTTGTGCTATTATCCTAATGACAATTCCCATTACAAACCCAGCCTTCCTGGCCCCCAAAGATAATACAATGTTAATGCAACTGTTCCAGTGTTGTATCTGTATTTTATTAAAACATGGTGCCTAAAACAGATGTGAAGCTTCCGTTTCTGTCCCAGCTTTCCGCTGTAGATGCCATAATCATCAGTGACTCAAGAACTGATCCTTTCTTTATTTTTTGTTTTGTTTTTTTTTTGAGAAAGAATCTTACTCTGTCGCCCAGGCTAGAGTGAAGTGGTCTCACAGCTCACAGTAACCTCAAACTCTTGGGATCATGTGATCCTCTTGCCTTGTCCCTCTGAGTAGCTGGGACTATAGGTGTCAGTCACAATGCCTGGCTAATTTTTCTATTTTAATAACGATGAGGTCTCACTCTTTCTCAGGCTGGTCTTGAACTCCTGAGCTCAAGCAATCCACCTGACTCAGCCTCCCAAAGTGGTAAGATTATAGGTATGAACCACTGTACCCAGCCAAACTGATCATATCCTAATGAAGAAGGTGAAGGAAACAGGGAAACAAAAAACCATTTATGTCTGAAATTATTCCCAAGCACAGCATTGGTGAGCTCAATCCCATCCCCATATTCACATGTGCACAGCATGAGCAGAAAGTTTACAAATGACAAGAAGAATAATTTATGAAATGTAAAAATGGCAATGGGAAGAAGTTACTGGTAAGAACTGTGGGAAATGGAATCATCAAATCCTCCATTTGAGAAAGGTGTCATAAGTCATCTAGTCCAGTAGCTTCCAAACTCTCTAAATGTACTGATCCCTCTGTTCAGATTCAATCACAAATCATAGAACAGCAAGTAAAACAACACAAAGAGAGTTTCTATGGGATTACATCCTGGTTGGGATCCTGGCACCCGAATGACTGAGTGGGGTTGCTAGCAATCCTTAGCAAACCGTTTGACAACTGATCTTGTCTTTTCTGAAATACCTATAATCTTCACATTACTTCCAAAGTTTTACCCAAACCTTTCTATGCCTCTTTTGTAGGTACTTCCAAAGAAAAGAATGATACTATTGCCTCTTAGGCAGAGCTGTAAGAATTAAATGAATTAATACACATCTAGGGCTTAGAAAAGTGTCTTGCACACAATAAGCAGGCAAGACTTAAGAAACAGTAGCTGTTTTTTACTATTACATTAAGGTAAGCATAGTGAATATAAAATTAAGATTGGATTGAACTTGGGCAAGAATCACTTGCCTCTACCTTTTCAACATTTCTTCATTGGCCAAATGACAGGGTAAGACTGAATTATTTCCAAAGCTTCTCCAACTTCAAAACCCAATCATTGGCCAGGTGTGGTGGCTCACACCTGTAATTCTACCACTCTAGGACAGATGCTGAAGTGGGAGAATTGCTTGAGCTCAGGAGTTCAAGATCAGCCTAAGGAAGGGTGAGGTCTCTACTAAAAAAATAGAAAAACGACCCAGGTATTGGGGTGGGTGCCTGTAGTCCCAGGTATTCTGAAGGCTGACACAGTAGGATTGTTCAAGTCCAAGAGTTTGAGATGATGCCTTGGCACTCTACCCAGGGTGACCGAGTAAGACTCTGTCTCCCCCCCCCCCCGCCAAAAAAACCCAACCACATATCATGTTTTTTTAAGTTTAAAATTCCCTGCTATTAGGCTAGCTGGGGTTGCTTCAGTTGCTAAAACTTGCTTTATAGCTTTTTTTTTTTTTTTTTTTTTTTAAGTATAGTCTGTTCCTAGAGCAAAAAAGAATATGTGGGTCCATTTTCCCTCCCCTCATACTCACTCACTCTTTCTAACATACTTATTTGGGTTGGACAGAGTGACTAATACAGAGTGAAAAAGTTTATGAAAGAAGAACATGCATTGAAACTCTTGTGTTGGAGATCACAGTTATCTCAACAACTCTTTAACTGGAGCCTGTTTCACCTCAGGTTACTGGGTATTTAGACCAAAGGACAAGATATCAGTGTAATAATAACTAGCACTGATCAACTTCCAAATGCTTTACAAACAGTAGATAATTAATCCCTGTACCAACATTCAGGGAGACAGATAAAGATTATCTCCACCTAACTGCAAGAAGAAGAGGAACAGCATTTCAATGAGGCCACAGGAATGCAGGGAAAGAGCTAAGAAAGACCAGACAAATCTCTGACTCTTTCTATCTTGTTTTGAACAGTCCGTAAGGTCCATGAAATTAGGAACCAGATAAAACATCTATATCTGAGTGAAAAGGGGAATGAAAAGGAAGAGAAAGCAAAGGAGGATGAGAAAGAGGATAGAAAAAGAAGGCTCAGGAAAGTGTTCTGCGGCGGCCTCAGCTACACAGCATGGACTTCGTAGCTCTTGCACAATTCCCAGGTTGGTTGGAGCCTGGATCAGCTGTTGAACTCAAGGGTAGCTCAGAAGGAGACTGAGTGATGCATCTGTTTGATGAATGTTAAGACCAAAATGAAAAATGTTAAAGTAGACTGACAAAGATGGAATGAAAAATATGGTTCAACCACAAGACACTAAGGAGCATGTCATTTTTTATGTTAGGTCTCCCAACAACCAATAAGGGCAGACCCTACTTTCAAGCTTGTTCCCCTGCCAAATTCTGAAACTAGCTTTGGATTTATATAAGTCCCAAGTTCCAGGTTCATCATGGGATCGCTCGTCAAAACTGACATACAGGTAGCATAGAGAGACTTTGGGGCTTCATTTATGTACGAATTACCTCCAGGGTCTGCAGGGCCATTCTCTCTGAGGGTGCTAGGGAAGAATTCCTCTCTAACTCTTCCTAGCTCCGGTGGCTACCAGCATTGCTCAACATGTAGCTGCGTCTCTCCAAACTCTGCTTCCATTGTTACATGGACTTCTTTCTGTGTGTCTTTATACAGCTTTCATAACTTCTCCTGACTTAGTCCAGACAGAAAGAAAAACAAAAAAAGTACTTTAAAAAAGCAGATATTCTTTATACCCTAAACCAGTATGAACTCAATTCAACTTAATTATAACTGAAATGACCCTATTTCCAAATCAGGTCACTTCTGAGGTTTCTGGTGAACATGAATTTTCTTTTAGAGGAGGGGAGGATATTTTTCAATCACCACAATAACCAATGAAACTGTGCACAAAGATTCAGCTACAAGGACATGCACCTGGCATGCTTTATAACTGTGGGCAACAGGAAATATGCTAACATGTGTAACAGTAGAAGTATGATTGAGGCCTAGCATGGTGCTCACTCCTATAATCCTAGCACTCTGGGAGGCTGAAGCAGGAGGATTGCTTGAGCTCAGGAGTTCAAGAGCAACCTAAGGAAGAGTGAGACCCTGTTTCTATTAAAAACAGAAGTATGGTTAAATAAATTATAACACATCCACCTCTTAAAATATTATTCCATAAAGTTCATGTGCAATTAAACAACTGTTTTAAATTGCACATGGATTTTGTGAACACCCTATATATGTTCAATAGTAGTGCAACAGTCATCTTGTCAGTATATCAGAATAGACCATTTCCCAATTTAAGATAAAGTTTAAATAAATTTAAGCATATTCAAGTTGCATATGGTTTTTGACCAAAATGTAATTAAATTAGGAATCAATAACAAAAAAATGTGTGGAAAAATTCTAAATATTTAGAAAATAACAAACTTCTAAATAAGCAATGGGTCAACCAAAGGGAAATTACAAAGTATTTAGAACTGAATGAAAATGAAACACAGAATGTCAAATTTTGTGAGATGATGCTACAACAAGACTAAGAAGAAAATTTACAGCACTTAAATGCCAATTTTAGAAAAGAAAGCCGCAAATTGATGACCTTAGTTTCCACCTTCAGAAACTAGAAATAGAAAAGCAAATTTGAAACAAAATAAGGAGAAGATAGGCAATAATAAAGATCAGTGCAGACTGATCTTTTCAATGAAAAAGAAAACATAAAAGCAACAAAGAAAAATCAATGAAACCAAAATCTGATTCTTTGAGAAGATTAATAATGTCAATAATTCTCTAGTCAGACTCATTATGAAAATGATGACAATGGGATGTATGGAGAATTTTATGTAGTAAACGTGACAACACAGATGAAATTGACAAATTCCTGGAAAGGCACCAATTGCCTAAGCTCATTCAAACCCTCCCCCCCAAAACACAAAATACTAGAGAAGAACTATTTCTGTTAAAGAAATTGAATTGGTAGTTAAAATTTTTCCCACAAATAAAATAGTCAAGGCCCAGATGACTTCACTAAGGAATTCAACCACTAAACATTTACAGAATAAATAATACCAATTATATATAGCTCTTTCAGAAAACTGAAGAGCAAGAAATGCTTCCAATTTATTTGAGAAACTAGCCTTATCCTGATCCACAATAAGATAAAGATATTACAAGAATAGAAAACTTCAAAGTAACACCCTCATGAACATGGATTCAAGAATTCTAAACGAAATTTTAGCAAATTGAGTATGAAATTATACAACATGACTACGCGGGAGATTATCCCAAAAATGGGAAATTGGTTTAGCATTCAAAATTCAATCAATGTAATTCACCATATTAATAAAATAAGGACAAAATCTATTATCTGTTTCTGATTTAAAAAAATTTCAGCAAACAAGAATAGAATAAAACTTCTTCAACTTGATAAAGAGCATCTATGAAATGACGTAAAGCTGATAGCATACTTCATGGTGAAAGACAAATGTATTTGCTTCTAAAATTAGAAACAAGACAAGGATTTAACTCTCCTCACTTCTATTCAACATTATACTGGAAGTTCTGGCCAGTGAAATCTCAAAACATAAAGAAATAGAAGGCACTCCCATTGGAAAGGAAGATACAAAATGGTCTTTATTCACAAATAATATGAGTATCTATGTAGAAAATCTGATGGAATTTAGAAAAAAGCTACTAGAACTAATAACTGAGTTCAGCAAGGTTATAGGATAAAAGGTCAATGAACAAAAAGCAAATGTATTTGCATATACTAAAAACAAATGGAAATTGAAATAAAAAGTAATATCATTTCCACTAATATAAACAATGTGACATTCTTAGAGATAAATATGAAAACTGTTATGCCCCAACTTCATCTTGCTGGGAGCTTTCAACACTCCCCCTTTAAGACAGGAAACTCAGCTGAAAGAGTGTAGGAATAGCCACAAAACCCCAGCTTCCCCTTGTAAGGATTCCCCTTACCAGGTATTGGCTCTTGTCAAATTCAGCTTACCCTAAGGACTAAATCCTTATCTTGCTTCTAATTTTAGAAGTGAATACATTTGTGTTTAACAATGAAGACTTTCTCCTGCTAAAAGCCCCTTATAAAAGGTCCCACCTCCCCCCCACCTTGCTGCTGAGTCTAGGGGTCGAGAGACTTTGAGGTGTGAGCCTGCTCTCCACCCGGCTGAACATTATAGGACCCTTGCTTAGTTTGGACTCAGTGTGCTGGAGTTTCTCTATTCTACCCGCATTGGATATAACAAAACTACAAAACATTGCTGAGAGAAATTAAAGAATACCAAAACAAATGGAAAGATATAGTGCATTCATGGGTAGGAAGATCAATATTTTAAGATTTCGCTGGTCCCTATATTGATCGAAAGATTGAACACAATCCCAGTAAAACTCCCAGCAGGCTTTTTTGGGGGGTTAGAAGTAGTTATTGACAAACTGGTTCTAAAATTCACATAGAAATGTAGAGAACCTAGAACAGGCAAAACAACCTTGGCAAGGACAAACAAAATAGGATAAATAGCATCATCTAACCTGAAATGTCATTAAATAGACGTGGTAATCCAGAGTGAAGTATTAACATAAAGATGAGCAAGAAAATCAAAGGAACAGAGAAGAGAGAAAAGAACAGAAGAGATTCACACATAACAGGCAATTGAATTTGAACAAAGCGGTAGAGAAAATCCAGTGGAGAAAGGATAGTTTGACAAATTTAACTACAATATGCATCTTGTGCGATATACAGAGATTAACTCAATGGATCATATACTAAATGGTAACACATAAAACTATAAGGCTTTCTGAAGACAACAAGAGAAAACTTTGTGAATTGGGGTTGGGCAAAGGCTTCTAACATCAACTGCAAACTATCATCAAAAGTACAATCCATAAATAAAATAATTGGTAAACTGAACTTCATAAAAATTAGAAACTTCTGCTCTTCTAAAGACATAAAGAGAACAAAGAGACAAGCCACAGACTTGGAGGAAATTATATATAATAAAGAATTTGTATCCATAAAACAAAGTACTCTTGAAATCCAAGGATAAGAAAAAAACAAAAATGAGCAATAATTTAAATAGGAAGTTCAACAAAAAGGATACACACAGATGTCAAATAAGCATATTAAAAGATGCGCAACATTGGCAGTTATTAGGGAAATGCAATATAAGCCACATGAGATATCACTACACCTTATTAGAATGTCTAAAATTAAAATAACTGAGTACACCAAGTGTTGGCGAGGATGTGAAACAACGGAAACTCTCATATACTGTTGGTGGGAATGATACTAGTACAACCACTTTGGAAAATGGTGTAGCAGTCTTTTTACAAGTTAGATATACACTTAACATTTGATTCAGGCAATTGCACTTCTAGATATTAACCTAAGAGAGATTAAATTTTATGGAAATATAAAACTTGTATAGGAATATTCTTAATAGCTTTTGTAGAAGACTGAGCACCATCCTTATAGGAATGGTCACCAGTTTTTGTGGGAGGCTCTGGAAATGGGACAATCTCCTGGCCAGCATGGAGATGTTTTACAGCCTGGAGTAAAGCCCTCAAGCAACTGAGTGCTCTAATGAGATGAAATCGGTCACTGCTTAGTAAGCAGGTATTGGACCTTGGACCTTTGTGTTGCATCAGGATGGGAGTGGAGCCCTGGGGAAAGAGCACATGGCGATCAGAAAGCACGAAGTACTTGTACGTGGGGTCCCTCAAACCTGTTACGTAGTGTTTCAAGAAATAGCCATGGCGGAGGTTACTCAGGGCTCTCCTGCATCTACTGGGAGCCCCACCTTTTGCAACCTTGTACTTTCAATCTGTGTACTGGCTGTTTCCTGCGCACAGTGTCAGCGTGACGTAGTGGCACTGACAAGCTTTGTTTTTAATACCTATCACTAAAAAAAAAACCTCAAATGTACATCAATAGGTGAATTTATAAGCAAATTATGTGTATCCATACAATGGAATAATATTTAGCCAAAAAAAAAAAAAAAAGAACTGTTGGTACATGCAATAATATGGATGAATCTTAAAATAATTTTGCAGAGTGAGAGAAGTCAGACAAAAAATTAAAATATGCATACTGAATAATCACATAAAATTACAGAAAATGCAAACTGATCTCTAAAAATGGAAAGCAAAGCGGTTACCTGGGAGAAGAAAAAAATGTATATTACTGTTTGGAAAAAGCAGCTTCCAAAATAGAGGCACATCATGATAGCTTTCTTTTCGCAAAACACGTACACAGAAAGAATTATCTTCAAAGGATAGAATTTTGGATAATTTTTGTTATTTTATTAAAAATAAACTATAAACAAAATTACTTATATAATTTTTAAAATGTTTTAAGGAAACATGTGGCTTCTCTAGAGATAAATAGGAAACTGAAAATAGGAAAAGGTATCTCACTTTTTACACCAGAAAAGTCATGAGATCATAACAATTCTTAGACTCCAGAGCATTCTGTCCTCCGAACTTCCTAGGAGCAGAGACAGGAAGTTAATTATAAGAAAATGGCCAGATGGTGTTTCCCATAGTTCAGTCCACAGGGCGCTAGCCACATACACTGAGGGTGGTGGGTTCAAACCCAACCTGGACCAGCTAAAACAATGACAACTGCAACCAAAAAAGTGCCGGGCGTTGTGGGGTGCCTATAGTCCTAGCTATTTGGGAGGTTGAGGCAAGAGAATCACTTAAGCCCAAGAGTTAGAGGTTGCTGTGAGCTGTGACACCACAGCAATCTACCAAGGGTGACATAGTGACACTCTGTCTCAAAAAATATAAAATAAAAAAATGGCCAGAATCCCCAATGTTTTCAGTCTATTTTCCAGTTTACTGTTTTCCCCTTTGAATGCTTGCAGACAGGGTAGATTTTTTGCAAGTTATCAAAAGCTAATATACTCTAATAGCAGCCTTTGATGACTTTATTAAAAGTAATTCCCTGGTCTCAGAGATTCCATAAGGAAGCCAGTCTTAGGGCAGATTGCACATATCCAAAGAGATAAGTACACAGACCAGGTTTCAAATCTCTCATACAGTGTCCCAGGAGGAGGACGTGGAAGGCATGGGAGGGTTTCGTCTTCCTTATGGCACAGAGGCATGTCAACCACAGAAACTTGGCCTTTCAATTGCTTTGCCTCATTTGCTTACTTCTAATGAGACAGCCCTTCAAAATAACAACACTGTGAAACACATGCCAGTCAGTGATTCCAAGGTCTCATCTTGCTTCAAAAAGGTTACTGAATTCTACTTGGGTTACTCTGTATGTCTGCTTTTCTGTGAGATCAGGACAAACATCATTGAGCTGGACAAATAAATTAGAAGAACCAGACCCATCCACTTGAGGCTGATGGCCCACCCTGCACCCTTCCCTGCCTTTGGAAAAGCAGAACTGAGGCCTTGGTGAAGGACTTAATGCAGGGGGAAGGAGTGCTCCCTACCTTTCTCTTTCTAATTTCCCCTGCAAGGAAAGAAGTGTTATTGACCTGATTGTTCAGATCTAGGAGTTATCATCAGGCCTCTTTTAAAAGCAGGCATTGCCATGTTGGCCAAAAGTGGGTGTCTGTAGTTACTACCTTAACACCTTAAGGCCGTGTATCTGCAAAGCCAGAACATAGACACTGGGCTGTTCCAAGGGGCAGACTGGCCATGTTGGTCCACACCATTCACTCGTTAACTCTCTCTATAGATCCAAGCATCTTGGCGTGCATGGGCGGCAGGATACATCTGTTAGGCCATGTTCTTTATAATGTGGCTTTATCAGAGTTTGGCATTAGCGCTACTGGGCACTTGCTCAGTGATTGCTACATGTGTTTTTTCTTGTTTCCTGTTAGTACGTCATTCCCTCTGGCTCTTGGGAACTCCAAAAAGGAGTAAAGGTGAGTCATTTGTTACATGACCAAGTTCCTACCCTGAACTCCCACCTCTCATCATTCTGGAAGAAATCCTGGCCGTGGACTTGGATCACAGACTGGATTCTTCAATGCATGCTCCTTGGCACCCCCTCTTTGAATAATCTTGGTGCATTCTCTGTGACTACATTAGTGTTTACAACTTGACAGCTGATTCTCTCCCTTTGCCCCCTGCAGAGAAGCCCTGGCTCCATGACCTCCCACATCCAGCTTTCTGGATCTAGACCTGCCTACCTCATCGCTCCTTTCTCTCCTTAATGAGCTTACACTGTGAGAAAGCCTTCTCAGAAACCATTTCATTTATAGTCAAAATGTATATTTGCCACACACCTTGGCCCAGTTGGGAACACCTGTCTCTCCAAAGACATCACCACTTCCTCTGGACAGCTTCAAAGCACCAGCTGTTTGAGATGAAGACCTTTGTGTGTATGAAAATGAATTTCTTCTACTGCTTAGTAATGGTTTGTTCTTTTAAACTTGTATACATGCCCTTTTAATCTTGTTTACCATTTGCTCATCTCATCTTCTTCCAAGAAAAGCCCAAAAGTAACTTTCAAGCCTGCACCCTGCCTGAATTATACAACGATATAACCGAGTAACATCAGAATTTTTTGGGATTTTCTATGCATTTGGGTCGCTTAAAAATAGAAATAAGTTAGAAAGGGCAGTTAGGAAAGAAAGGCTTAAAGACATATTTTATGTTGAGTCATTTAAATCTGGCAATTTAAAAATCTACATACATGACAGGAAAAGAATTCTCTTTATCAAGGGACGTTAATGCCATGGGAATAAAATAGACAGTAGTAAGTAATATTATGGGTTACACTGTGACACCCAATATCCATATGTTGAAGTCTTAACTTTTGTATGTAAGACTGACCTTTTCTGGAAATAGGATCATTGCAGGTGTAATAAGTTAAATTAGAATGAGGTGAAAATGGAATAGATTGGGCCTCCAATGCAATATATAAATGTACTTATAAATATATATGAATATATAATGCAATTATAAAGGGGGGAATGTGGACACAGACACACAATGGGGAGGAGGCCATGTGAACATGAAGACAGAGATCAGGGTGCTAGTTTACAAGTCCAGGCGGGCTAAAGACTGCCAGCAACCTGGTGGGGACCAGAACCCAGGAGACAGGCGTGGAACAGATTCTTCCTTACAGCCTTCAGAAGGAGCCAACCCAGCTGACACTTTGATCTTGGACTTCTAGCCTCCAGAACTATGAGATAATACATTTCCGTGGTTTGAAGCTACCCGGTTTATGTACTTTGCTGTGGCAGCTCTAGCAAACCAATACGAGCACCATGCTATATTTCATCTCTGTTAATCCTTTCAACCATACTTTGAGGCATTTACTATTATCCCTACTTGCAGAAGAAGAAACTGTGGTTCTGAGAGGTTACATGCTGCCACGCATATGTGGTTAGAGTTGCAAAGCCACTTATATGCCTTCTTGACTTCAAAGCCTATGCTATTTCCAGAGCACAAAGCTGTCTCCCATAAGGAGAAGGGGAAAATGTCAGCAGGAAGACAGTTGGCATCTCAGCTGGACCGTCCCCGCCAGGCTGGAGTGGCCCGAGCCCAGCTCATTGCACTGTGCAGAAGGCCATGTCTCTTTTGGGGGTCCTTCCTTTCTATCCTTCTTTCTTACCTCCTGACACAAAGGGTTTCACTCAAGCCAGACATCCACCTTGGCCCAAGTTCCTGAATTCCCCTCTTAATAATCAAAGGTCTTTATTTCCCCAAGCCTCACATCTGATTAAAGTAATTCTAGACCAAGTGGAAATGACTCATAACCCCTAATATGTTGTTCTAATATGTTGTTCTACTAAGGGATCCTTCTATTTATAACAAGTAACTGGAGCAAAATTAGTCTCTTAAGTTTACTCTTCGTTGCACAATTGAAGGGCTAGCAAAGGAAACATAGTCTGTTCTTTAAAGGAGGCGAACATTCCATTTTGCTATCAACTTAGCTTTCAGTATTTTAGAAAACCCTGTTCTAGGGGTGTTCACCCCATGCAAATATTTGCAAACACTAAGATAGTGAAGTCTACCTTCACATTACTGTGCAGTTCTAAATCAAGCACGTATCCTATGTGTAGCAACATATAACAGATGACTGCGGCAGGCTAGGGCATCTCATTTGGGTTATTTGTAACCATCAAACTTTTCTAGGTATTTTCTAGGTTAAGTGAAGTGGCTCTTAGTTTTTCAAGCTCATGGCTTAGAAAATCACTGGACAGCAAGCACTTGCCTTTAGCAATGTGACAGTGGCTATATTAGAATTCTCTAGGTCAGGAGTCACAAATTCAGATGTTTGCAAAGGCCCAGGTATAAGAAGAAAAGCAATCTACATTCCACTTAGGGGGTAGTCTTTTTTTCAGGATAAGCTCATTACTGTTAGGCACAGCATTGCCAAATCTACCAATAACTCAAGAGAAGCCAGAAATCTGGACTTTTAATGTAAAATTTCCCTGTTTTTAAAAGTTAGTTATCAGTTTTTTGTTGATGCTGTAGGAAATTTCCACAAACATAGTGTACTGTCTTAGAGTTCTGGAGGTCAGAAGTCCCAAAATCCTGGTGTTGTTCCTTCTAGAGCAGTGGTTCTCAACCTTCCTAATGTCAGGTCGTGACCCACAGGTCGAGAACTACTGTATCTACAGGCTCTAGGGGAGACCCATTTCCTTGCCTTTTCCAGCTTATAGAGACCTCCTATGTCCCTTGGTTCAGGGCCTTGTGTCACATTACCTTTTTATCCTTTGTTTCTATCATCACATTACCTTTTCAGGGCTCTGACCTTCCTGCCTCCCTCTTTTATAAGGACTTCTGTGATGACATTGGGTTCATCTGGCTAATCTCCCAATCTCAAGACCCTCACCTTAACTACATCTTCAAAGTCCCTCCTTTTTTTATGTGAGTCAGTACAATCACAGGTTCTGGAAATTTTAATATGGACATCCTTGTGGGGAACCTTATTTTGCCTACCTCAGTTGACAGCTAATTCATGTTAGAAAAACTATGTATGGAGTGAAATGATGTGAAGTCCAGTATTTGTTTTTAAATCTCTTCATTGATCCCCCTAGCCCCCCCAAAAATGAGTCTATGGGGAAACAAGGTAGACAAAATATTGACAATTGTTGACAGTTATGGCCACTGCAGGTTCATTATTGCTTTTGGCTTTTCTATAAATTAAAAAACATCCTTGTCTTCCAAAAATTAAGAAGTAAGTAATATGGGCACCAAAGATGATAAACCTGCAGGCCGTATGTGGCCCTACACTTCCAGTTTGCTGTGAAATAATTAGTGCCTATCTGTTCAGAAATATACAACACATACACACACATGATTGCTACTGTGATGACATCAATTTTAGGTGTCAACTTTATTGAGGTAAAGGATGCCCAGGTAGATGGTAAGATGTGGTTTCTGATTGTGCCTGTGAGGCTGTTTCTGGAAGAGATTAGCATTTGAAGCAGTGAAGACTGAGTGAAGATCTACCCTTCCCATTGTAGGTGGGCATCATGGAATCTGTTGAGGGACTAATTAGAAAAAAGAAGCAGAGGAAGGGTGAATTCTCTCTCTCACTTCTGGAGCTGGGACATCCATCTTTTCCTGCCCTCAGACATTGCAGCTCCTGCTTTCCCAAGCCTTTTGACTGTGGGATTTACACCAGCAGCTCCCCTGGGTCTTAAGCCTTCAGAGCAGATCGAATTAGGCCACTGACCTTCCTGGTTCTCCAGCTTGCAGACAGCAGATGGTGGAACTTTTTTGGCCTTCATAATTACATGAGGCAATTCCCATTATAAATCTCCTCTTATGTATCTGTCTTTCTATATATATCTTGTTGGTTCTGTTCCTCTGGAGAATCCTGACTAATGTAACTACAAAGGCATTCACTGACTTTGCTTGTTTCCTTGTGTTCCTCAAAGGCCCCAAAATTCCACTGAATACAGGTGTGCCGTGAAGTGTGAGAGTGGGCTACTCCAACGCATGAGAGTGGTAAGACCAGCTTCCATTCAAAAAATGGTTTTGTGGGGTTTTTTTGATCACAGTAACCTAGCTAGTGACTCCATTGAAGCAATATAATCTTTGTCTCTAAATGGAAATGTATGCAAAAAAAAAAAAAAAAAAAAAAAAAAGAAAAAAAGAAAAGAAAGTCATTTTTTTGGCCAGGGCTGGGTTTGAACCCACCACCTCAGGCATATGGGGCCGGTGCCCTACCCCTTTGAGCCACAGGTACCATCCAAGAAAATGACTTTCAATACAGGTGATGCAAGCGAAGAGACAGGGAGAGATGTACACTAGCAATCTTTCTTAGACAACCAAATTTTTATGGGAGAAAAATTTTATACTTCAAGAGTGTAGCAACTGTCAAAGTTAGCCACAGCTCTCACAAATGACAAAGGTCTCCATGATAAATCCCCTGACCCTGACATGCTACTCATTCCCCATCCCTTTACTAATTCTTCTTGCTTTTGAAAACTCAGCCTTTGGAAATTCTCATTTGGGTCTGATGCTTGTCCTCTGTGCATTATGCACCCACATATTATATTTGTATCCTTAGCTCCCGCATAATGCCTATGTGCCGTAGCTAAAGTCACACCTAGTCACCCGTGTCTCAGCCCCCAATAAACCCCACACACTGCTTCAGCAACATTATTTGAAGAGCTCAGAGGCCTGCAATCTGTGTGTTCCTTTGTGGACTTTCTTCACCTAACATGTCTCTAATTCCCTTTGCCCTGGGAAATACTCAACTTTCTGGATCCATACTCAGCTTCCAGAATTGGATGAGAGGCTGCTCCTAATCTATGACACTCACAGATAATTAAATTAGACTCTTTTCAGTCTGGTGGGGAAAGCTATTTTATACTTTCATTAACTCCAAAGGACAATTTCAATTACAGTCTCTGTTCGGTAAACAAGTTATCTTTGACTTACAGCCTTTACTTCCTTAACACCCAGGAAACATGCCCTTTAAAGGGATGCTGATATGTGGCAGAAATTCACAATTTTTGTTTTTAAAGAAAAGCTATCTTTTGAATGGCAGATGACATTATCACTAAATCCGAAAAAGAGCAAGCTCTTAAAAAAAAAGTCTGAGCTTCCATATCCTCTGTTTTGTTTTCAGAGGACAAAAGGTTGGGTATGTTTTGGACTTCCTTGCTTACTTCCTCATTTGATTTATCTTTCAAAAGAGAACGCTCAAAGTTCTCTGAAGAAAGAAAATGTTAAAATGTAGAGAGTGTCCAGTCTCATCAGCACTCCCTAAAGTCATGTTCAGGCTCTACGGCTGTTCAGTAATGCAGACACTGTCAGACATCGTGATACGTTTACCATTTGAAAGAAAAATCTACAAGCTTGCTTTCTGTTGGACAGCTTAAAGCTTTGTGACTGAACAACCAACAAAAACGAATAAGAACTGATTTTACAGAAATAATAAAACTGTGTGGCTAAGGACCGAGGGACAATCAAATCCCAAAGCCCACTCAATTAGGCTGTAGTTTAAACTCCATCATAAAACCTGCCTCCCTGGGAATATTCATTTTATTTCCTCTGACCTCCTGGCGTTCAGGAGGCAACCTAGTGTTAAGAACATAAATATTCTCAGACACTTTTAGTTTGCAACTCCGCTTAGCTATTGTCCCTGTGATATGGAAGGAGTTACTCACCTTCTGTGTGCTTCAGTTTCTCCATCTTTAACATGGGGATAATAAAGTTCCTTCTCTTCTGAGGCGATGAGAAGGACGAAGTCAGATAATTAAATAAGGGGTTTACATCAGTGCAACTGCCAAAAAATAAGTTCTCAAAAAAAAAAAAAAAATCAGTGTTTCTCAAAATTTCATCTGCAAACCACTTGCTTCAGAATCAGTGTGGTTGCTGATTACAAATTCAGATGTCTGTCCCTATAGGGATCCAGTTATTCAGAAGCACTGGGGTTATCTCCCAGAAATCTGCATTTATAGCAAGGGGCCTGTGTAAATCTTATGCATATTATTGTTTGAAAACATCCATGGTGAGCGTCAGTTATCTTCGCCATCAGCATAATATAGATAGCATTCACTTTCCCCCAGTGGTTTCCAAAGACCAGTCTCCTAGGAGTCCCTGCTTCAGTTCCACTGGGCACTTCTTACAGATAGAATCTTAAATCCCAGATCCACTGAATCCTAATACCTAGGAATTGAGACTTCATGCCTCTATTTTTATAACGACCTCTGGGGACTCTGATGGGCAGCCTGCTCTGAGATTCCCTAACTCATGTAACTCATTCTGACACTGGATTTAGCCCTTTAATACTTAACCATTTAGTCAGTATCTATGACACGCTGGTAAATGCTTGTTGAGATCGGTTGACCCGAATAAAGGCGCATCTGCCAAAGCAAACCTCAAAGCTATGAGCTCTGCTCTGGCACTTCCTCTCTCTCATTTCTTTCTCATGCTGTATCTAGGAACATGATCCTTCACAGTAGTGTTTCCAGCCTCTAGTCATTAATGTACCATTTTTATGACTTTTGTTGTATCCATTTGGACAATTATAAGACTTGCCAGTTGCCCATCTGTCTTAGTCAGTTTTGGATGCTATAATCATTACCACAGACTGAGTGGTTTGAACAACAACATCATTTTTCACAATCAGGGATCTGGCAGATCTGGTGTCGGGTGAGGGCCGGTATCCTGGTTTGCAGATGGCTACCATCCTTGCATGGAGGAAGGACAGCCAGGCAGCTCTCCTGTCTCTTCTTCATGGTGCACTCATCCCACTCACAGTGACTCCACCCTCATGACGTAATTACCTCCTCAACCTTCTATTTCAAAATATCACACTGGGATTAGCATGTTGATACATACATTTGGGGGTTATACAAACGTTCAGTCCATTGTATTACCAAAAGCTACTCTAATCCTAGCTCTTTCTCCTAAAATAACTACAAAGTTATTAGAAGTGATATGTCCAGCTAAAACATCCTATTATCCAGCTCCATCTTTTGCATTCACCTTCCTGTAAAAATTCCAACACATTTGAGTCTTCCATCTGCACCCCATTAAGCTCACTTAAATGTCCAAGTTCAGAGTCATTTGGCTGGATCCTATATAGGCATCTCTTACAACGAGAACAAACTGCTTCATGGAGCAGGTCTTACGTCAGCCGGCACACTCTCTTTGTATTTATCAAACAAGAGATGATACAAATGTTATTTCCAGCTAGAAAAGTCGCTATGAAAATATAAGGTGACACAAGTTTTTTTTTCCCCCTCTTTCTATAACCTTATTATTCTCCCTCAAAATTCCCCTTTGACATGAACAATATATTGGTGCCCAACATGCTCCTTGCTGGACTAAAAGAATTATGAGGAGAATTCTGATGGCCTTTGAACATTCTACAAAGCTCAACAGAATCAAGTGAGACATTAGAAGGCACTGTTCCAAATGCAGTGTTATGTCAGAGTTGAAATCCTTCTAAATAAAGACTTTTTTTTGGATGATCTTGGGCCTCGGGAGGGCTTTTAGTAACAGGTCTCATAAAACTCTCACACTAAATAAATGTGAGATCTTGAACTTTAGATTTATGAAACTGATAAAGAACTAACTATAAAGAACCTAAAAAGAATGACACTTTCTGGAGGAAAAAAGGCTTCATTGTGATTTTTTTTCTGTGTTGTTTTCAAAATGCCTTCATTCATTCATTCCACAAATATGTAATTAGCATCAATTATGTGGTAGGGAGTGTGCCGTGATGCCACTTAATATTGGTACAATGCAGACAAAGTAGGAAAGACAGGTGGCTATGATTTAAACACATTACAAAATAGCACAGAAGTTTTCAGCTGGAAACAGTTCACTTGCTGCCCAAGACAGTTCAATGTTCTCATTCTGTGGAGAATTGTTTAAATCTAAGTCTGTCATCCACAATATTGATCATCCCATTGGTTTCACTTGGGAAGTTCTGATAATTTCTTTAATGTCTCTAAAATAGTGGTTAAAATTTGCAAAAGGACTATGTTTACTTGAGTCACTCATCTAAAGTCTTTGGAAATATTTCTTCAGAGAGTTTGAATTCTGTAAGATAATATGATAATGATTTCAGTGGACAGTCACCTATCCACTCAATCACATAATCAGTCTTTACCAAATCCCTACTACAGGCTTAGCATTCATGCCAGGCTTCTGTGATTAAAACAGGAATAAGACTTAACTCTTACATTTGAGGGGTTCATATATCGTTAACTCAGGGAGTACGGGATAGCACTGCTTGGTTAGGTCATGTCCCATAAGTGTCCCATGACACTACCTGGGGAGGATGAAGTTTACAATGGAGGGACATCATTTTTCCTGGCCTTGAGTGACAATTGAGAAAGAGGATAAAATAAGCAAAGCAGAATAAGTCAAAGATTGAGAAGAAATTAATGCATCTAAGGAATGTTCACCCATTCAATGGGGCAGGAAATACACATTGAAGCGAAGTATAGTAAGAGAGAAAAAAGTGTGAAATAAGCAGCAATCTCCCAAGTAGCCTTAAATCACCACACTGCCCACATGCAGCCAGTAAAGGCACTGTAAGGAAAGTGACTGGGCCAGTGCAGTGGCTAATGCATGTAATCCTAGCACTTTGGAAGGCAAAGGTAGAAAGATGCCTCTAGGCCATAATTTTGAAACTAACCCCAACAAAATCAATACCCCATCTTTACAAAAATTAGATGGGCATGGTGGCACATGCCTGTACCTCAGCTATTCCAGAGGTTGAGGCAGGAGAATCTCTCAAGCCCAGGAACTGTGATTGCAGTGAGCTATGATGATACCACGGCACCATAGCCAGGGTGAAAGAGCGAGACCTTGTCTCAATTAAAAAAAAAAGAATGAACGATCATTCATTTTTTACGAGGTTTTTGTTTCTAGTCCTTATTTTAAACATTGTTATTGTTACTAAAATTTAAGCCTTTTTAAATTTGTGAAGGCAAAAAAATGGAAACCTAATAAACACATGAATATGTAAAAATAAAAATAAAACAAATAAAAGTGATCTATCTTCTTGAAAGCTACATAACCTGTGCTATGACACAGTCTTGATCCAGACTCTCCTTTTCAGCCAGGCAGTTTTGCACTAAGTTGGTCCTTAGAAGAGTTTTGGTGAGGACTGTCCGCTGTGTACCTGGGGCACAGCTGGACAGGGGGTATGTCTTCACTTCTAACTTTCGAGCAAAATGGCAGCCCATCGGACTGCATCTGCACCTTGATTAGCTTAATTATTTTTAATTCTGTTATCGTTTGTACTGTGCGTATGTATGGGAACTACCTTAAATATTTCTCACAGCACCAAGAATCCTTGGCTATTACAGAGTTGGGTCCTATGCCAGTATAAGCTCTTGATATTTTTGAGTATGTGGGGTGGGTGAGAAGACAGACAGAGAAAAGACTGGGAAGGCATCAAGTCATCCATATAAGTAGCTTTGATGCTGGCAGAATCCATAGAAGTAGCTTTGAGGCTGGCCAAGAATCAGACCTAAAGACTTTGCAGGTTTTTCCTTCCAATATCTCAGTCATCACTCTCTCAGCTTTGCCTTTTCTAACTTGCAACTAGAATCTTTTACTTCCTCAATCCAAGGCAGAGCTCGGGAGCGCTCTGCACCCCATTCACCTTTCCTGGAACATTTCCTTTGCTCAGCTAGTGCTTCTCATGTAGGCTTCTCTCTCTCTCTCTTTTTTTTTTTTATATTCTGCACTTGCCATTCATTCTCTGTTGCTTCTCCTGACATCATAAACAAAAGTATTTTCATAACTGGTCCTAGCATTGACCCTCGAAATAAACCCTCATGCCCGGCTCAGTATTATCCCAACTAGAACAAGCTACCTATGGTTATTTAACCACTTCCCTTTAGCCCTAGGTTCATTCTGTGATGACACCCAAATTTTAGTGAATGAGCATCTCAACATTGAGATAGAGAAAGCTTTCTTTGAAAGAATTTATCTTGAGCTTTAATTTGAACATATGGTAAACTATCCCCATAGCAGCACGTATGTGTCCATGCTACTGTGTCTGCAATTTCTTTTAACTTCTGTGTATTTGTGTTAAGTTTTAAAAATATGTATATTTTTGAGAATTTACTGACCACTAAACATTGCTTTATAAGCATTATATTATTTAATCCTCAAAATAGTCCTTGGAGGTATGTGATTATTATCCTGATGATACAATCACACAAATGCTTGCTCAGAGATGGTAAGCCAGAGATGGTAAGCCCCAAACCAAGTTTGCACAGTTGCATTTTATTATTTATTATATCACTCAATTTCATCGTTTATTATTGATAGACACATGAAGGAGGCTAGGTTCCTAACACCTAACCCAGTGCCTGGCATATAACAGATGCTCAGTATGTGTTTGTTGTATGAAAGACCACGTGTTAGAGTGTTAGTACAATAACAGGGAAATCTCTTCTTGAGAAGAGACTGTGGGTCTGACTGCTCATATTTTTTGGGGTTGTTGGATAAGACCAGATTTCTAGATCCAGTGCCAGCTTTATAATAAACAGCCTGTGTTTAGAAAGTTCTCACATATGGTTTTAATGCTTTCTATTTCTGTCCTGAAATTCTTACTAATTTTTAACACAAAGGGCCTCACACTTTGATTTGGCATTAAATCCCACAAATTATGTAGCCAGTCCTGACTGCAACATAAACTCCCTGAAGGTAGGCATTGTCTAGTCTGTTTACTGCTACCTCCCCAGCACCCATGAGAATGTTTGTACAGAACAGGTGCTCTGTGTGTGTACATGTGTGTGTTGGTGTGTATTTTTATACTTAACGAAAGGCTAGATTGAAGCTGAAGTCAATGAATTAATTACTCAAGAGACATCACATTCTTGGCAGAAGTTCAAGTTTGATTGAAGATGAGAGAATCTAGAGTGCTTAGGGATCAGACAAAAACCCTTGGCTATCACTAAGACAACTAGACAGGCCATTGATCCCCAAAGGGAGTGATCTCAGAGGCTAACTCCTTAGATGCTGCGGAAGAGAGTGATCGAAACTGCAACCAGCACTATGTGCACAGTTGGCACTCATTTTGTTTCCAGGTCCAATGTATGTGTCCTCACCCATGAACCTCACATTTGTCTGTTTGCTTTCTCTGCTATTTGTGTCCCTTCCTCAGTGTGATGATCATTTTTGTGTGTCAACATGGCGAGGCAATGTTACTTGGTTAAAAACTAATTGAGGTGTTGCTGTGAAAGTATTTTGTAGATGTGGTTGACATTTATCATCAGTTTATTTTAAGTAAAGAAGATTATCTTTGGTAATCTTGGTGGGCCTTATCCAATCAGTCAAAAGTCTTATGAATAAATTTAGGTTTCCCTGAAGAAGAAGAATTCACAATACAACTTCAGCTCCCACCTGAGAGTTTCTGCCTGCTGTTCCTGATGATCTACCCTGTGGATTTTGGACTTGCCAGCCCCCACAATCATATAAGCCAATACCTCACATCAAATCTCCTCTCTCGCCCTGACTTCAAGAACACATGTAAACACCTGTTCTCCTTGACACTCCATCCAAAGTCATCTGGAAAATGGTATGTACCTTGAACTTAAAAATCATAGTGAACTATATGCATTCCTCAGGGTCAAGAAAAAAGTCTCGCTTGCCTGGTAGTTCAGAGAGGACTGGATCCATGGAGCAAAGGTATGTAGCTGAAGGGGCTAGGGAGTAGGCAATGTTATCAGAGCTCAGGGGCTGGAGCCATCTAGTGGGAAGCAGAGCCAGGTGGGAACTGCAGGTGGGAGCAGGCTGGAAGATGGGTCTCAGGTAGGAGCTGGAGCCAGGTGTGGCAGAGCTACTCCCGTAGATGTCTGACAAAGCAGGGAGTGGGAAGAAATTCCTTGGCCTCTCTCTGCTCCTGTCCTTCAATCTCCTACCAGTACCTCACATTGGCCTAACTTAAGTAGCTAACAGTATCTACTTCAACAGATTATTGTGAGAATGAATAGGCAACAGATGGAAAATAGGAAGCGTAGTCAATGCTACACGGAGTTGCAAAGGCATTTACTATTTGCAAAAATATTTACAGAAAGCTAGCCATGTTCTTGCACCTGTTATTCCAGGTGTGTGCATCAGACTCACTGCCCCCCACTGACAATTTAATTCACAGAGAATCTGGAATTAAGAATAGCAAAGCCCTCAGAGTAGGAGAAAAGTGACCTTGACTTGATAGAGCTCTTACACAAGCATCATAAATGGCACTAGTGACCAGTTTTAATTATGTATCTATGATGGTTGCAAAAGTGTGCACCATTATTGATGATGCTTCCTGGAATCTCACACTCTGGTGGTCTTGTAGGGCTGTCATATATAAATGGTACCTACTGTATTACTCTTATCCAAGTCTGATTCTTGCTACTCTTGGACCAATCATAGGTTTCAATCTCACATGATGCCCTCCTGTTACTTTTCTGGAATGGGATGCCTGTGACTCATGAAACTTCTCTAGACAGAACATCTGCAGAAATGAGTAACACACAAAACATACCCCATAATCAGCCTGAGACTCAATATCCTGGAACAATCCCTCTCCCAGATTTTCCTCTGTCCGTGGATCATCAATAAGTTCTGAAAATTAGCCATACAAAACTCTTCCCCTCGAGAACACAATTCTCATCCTCATCTTTTGTGTCTAACAATTTACTTTTTCCTTCAGCATCTTCTTCTGTGCTTTCCAATTACCAAACTCTGTTAGATTTAGCCCACTTCATCTCTGCCTTTTGAAATCTTCGAGAATTGGTGACCTTTCTCATTATGGTCACTTTTCCTCTCCATCCCAGTTAAGACTTGAGGATCAAAGGCGTACATGCTATTCTAGATAGATTTGCCAGAGATGCATAGCAACCCCGGGACCTCCTTGCCCTCTGCCAGAAAGGAATGTCTAAGAATAACTCCGGCTTTACACTTCACGATGTGGGGATTGGAAGGTTCGGTATATAAAACACATTATCCATGACAATGTGATGAGTAATGGACGTACCGTGCTGGGTTCAACAACTGCCCTGTTTTTGAGTCTGCAAATGCTTCATTTGCACCTATTCTACCACTTCTTCCTTAGTCTCATACTAAGCTCACCCAGCACAATTCCGAGTCCTTTACACCCTTGTTCCCCAAAGTGTCTTATGCAGTCCTGCCCCACAAAAACTCAGTTCTCTTCTCTTCCTTACAGTGTGCAAAGGGTGTGATTTAAATTAAAGAAAGTAATTGCCTTGATATGCAAGCATTTTGATCTCAGTAGCTACAAAGATCCATTCTCATTAAACTGCAAAAGCAATGGTTCAGCTGAAAAGGATGATGGTGATAGTGATACAGCAAGTAAAAAATAAAGATCACTTAAAGCTTAACTATTTTCTCCTAAAGGGAATTTTAAGGGTCAATCTCTTCCTACTGCTTCTATATGACAATCACTAATTATCTACATTTGACTCCATTCATGAGAAAAGTAAAATCATCTACAGATATAGATTTCCTTTTTATTTTTATTTGTTGAGAGAGTCTCACTCTGTCACCCTGGGTGAAGTGCTGTGGCATCATAGCTCACAGCAGTCTCAAACTCTTGGGCTCAAAAGATCCTCTTGTCTCAGCCCTCCAAATAGCTGAGACTGCATGTGCCTGCCACAATGCTGGCCAGTTTTTCTATTTTTAGTACAGATGGAGTCTCACCCTTGTTCAGGTCATCCACCATCTAGACCTCCTAAAGTGCTAGGTTTATAGACATGATACATTATACCTGGTCTAGATTTCCTTTTTAAAAAGGAAAAGGCTGAAAGCTTTGATAGAGAGCTACTCAAACAAACAAATAACACATGTATTTCTCATGCTATGGACATTTATTGAGCACATGCTATGTGCCAGGTGCTGTTCTAGAAGCTGGATGTGTTGTGACAAGCAGAATCAGAGAAGCTCTGCCTGCAGGGTGTTTAAAGGCTTGCAGTGAGAACAGACGTTACATAAACCACCAAGCAAATCATAGATACATAATTAAAACTGGTCACTAGTGCCATTTATCATGCTTGTGTAAGAGCTTTATTGAGTCAAGGTCACTTTTCTTCTACTCTGAGGGCTTTGCTATTCTTAATTCTGGATTCTCTGTGAATTAAATTGTCAGTGGGGGGCAGTGAGTCTGATGCACACACCTGGAATAACAGGTGCGAGGACATGGCTAGCTTTCTGTAAATATTTCTGCAAACAGTAAATGCCTTTGCATATGATCCTTTATCCACACCCTGTTCCCATACTCTTTTTTTGGCCAAATGTTTATACAGCTGTTAAAAAGGAAAAATAAAACCAATGTGTGAGACTCAAAATAAAAACAAAACAAAACAAAATAAAAAGAAACCCCCAGGCACTCCTCTTTAATGAGTTTTAAAGATTCACAGGGTAGATCATGAAAAGGACTGTGGGGTCAGTTAAGTTTAATTGTGGCACCATGGGTGATATTCAAAATATTTAACCACAAGCACGGACGCCCACTGGAGCAGGTGCAAGGAGGAAACAAGCTCTGAACCCGGGCAGTGTGCAGCAGCTGATCAGCTGCCCTGGGGGCAGCCCCACACACGCCCATCACATTTCTTCTGCCTCCTCTATGCCTCAGTGCCCTCAGATCTCTGTTTGAGTCCATTATCTCAAGGTCTCTCATCCAATCAAATACTTAATAAGTACATCCTGTGTTATTCCATCCCAGGAACCGGACAGTGAACGAGACACAAGTACACCCCATCCTGATGAAACCCAGAGTCTGGTGGTGATGGACTAAAATGGAAGGAAACAGATTATGAGCTTCAGAGAAGGAATGACTCAGTTGAAATAAACTCATACTGACAGGATTGGTAGGGCTGAAAAAGTTCTTCTTCTAAACGGTATTCTCATCTTAAGAAGGGTCAAACCATGAGGCCAAAGAAATGCATTGTTAATGATAGATTTTAGCCATAAATGGAATAATAAGAAAATTATTTGGGGAGATGGCACGTTAGACAGAGGTTTTTCCTAATCCCATAAATCACCTCATCTAGAAAACGATCTGGGGATTCTATTTTTAAAGTTGGCCCAAATTCACAAATACAAAAGTCCTTGTCTGGAAGTGGGGACATACAAAACTGTCTAGGGATTCTTTCTTAGGATGGTGCCAGACAGAGGAGAGAGGAAGGACTTTCAATGTTCCTTTTATTCAATTCCGTGTTGTCGGAGTTTATGACCCTTGAACGATTTGGTCATGAACACAGGGGAGGCTGTCTCTTCTAAAGAGCTTTTGTCTTAAGGTATAAACCGCAAATTCTTCTAAGATTTCAGAATGATTTCAAACTTTGTGTTTTCTCCTATGTTCTTCTATCACTTCAGAGGGCTGGAGTAAGAGATCTGGGGTCATCACTGTGTGATGGGTATCAAGCTATAGTGTGAGAAGAAGTCCTGGGGCTGGCCAGTGCTGATGGTCACACAGCAGCGTTCATGTACTGAATGCCACTGTGCAGTACACTTAAAAACGATTAAAATGCTCCACTTCATGTTATGTATATTTTATCACAATCAAAAAAAAAAAAATGAAGCTGAGAGTGAAACAGAAGGCCCAGAGCCCAAGATAAATCTGTTCCTCGGTGTAATCACCCTTGAGCCTCCTGGGGTCTGATTACTCAGGTGCCTGAGCTGTATCATTGCGCTTGTCTCTGGAGTGCACTCACTCTCTGGGTCAAGGTCATAAGCTTCCTTTCCATGCCTGTCTGTCTGTGTGTCTGCACATGTTCACTATTTTCCCTGCCCATGTCCAAGGACTGACATCCACCCACTCCCCACAGAAAGGAAGGGCATAAAGCAAAAAGAAGTGAATGGTTTCACAGGCTGCTCCTCAAACCTGCTCCTCTTAAGTTTCTCTGTCTTTCAAAGCTGCAAAAGTATCCAGCTTCTCTCTACATAGCGCATATACACAAAGGCACACACAGCCAATGGCCAACACTTGTTCAACCAGAAGCATGTCATAGTACTCTCTCTCATCAGAGACCAGACACGCCAAGATGTCTTAGTTTTGATTATATCTATACACCTGTTATTTTACACTACAAACTACTGAAATGGACACCTCCTCTGTTCATTAAACCCACTGCTTATAGCTGTGTATCAGTTTTCTGTTGCTGCTATAACCAATTATGACCCAGCATAGACTTAGAGTTGTATGGGTCAGACATCTGACTCAGGTCACATCAGGCTGAATTCACGATGTCAGCAGCACTGTGTTCCCTCCTACAGGCCCTGGAGGAGAATCCCTTTCCTACATCATTCAGGTAGTTGGCAGAATTCAGTTCCTTGCAGTTACGTGACCGAGGTCCCCTATTTCTTTCATGACCATCAGTCAGCTGAAGACCAGTCTCAGTTTCTAAAGGCTTCCTACATTCATTCCTTGTTACTTTCCCACCTGTCCCTCTACCCTCAAAGCCAGCAGCGGTGTTGGGTAAAATCTATCAGCCTTCAAATCTCTTCTGTGTCTCCTGTTGTCTGATCTCTCTGACCACAGTGAGGAAAGCATATTCTTTTTCAAGAGCTCATGTGATTAGACTGGACACACCTGAATAATCCAGGCTGTTCTCGCCATTATAAGGTCCAATGGGCATAGCCAAATGTGGTAGCTGAACAGAGGCCCCCCCCCGCCCCACATGTCCCCCCTGCCATGATGTTCATGTCCTAATTCCTGGAACCTTATATGACAAATACTTGGCAGATGTGATTAATTAAGGGTCTTGAGCTAGGAAGACTATCCTGAATTATCAGGTGGGGCCTAAATGCAATTACAAGTCACCTTATAAGAGAAAGGCAGAGGGACATTTCAGAAGACAGCATGGCTGTGGAAACACAAATAGAGGGACATGGACACAAGCCAAGAAATGACGCTGGCCACCAGGAGCTGGAAGAGGCAAGAAATGAATTCTCCCCTGGAGCATCTGATTTGGCTCACTGATGTTGATTTTAGACCCCTGAATTCTAGATCTATAAGAGAATGCATTTTTGTTTTTAAAGCCCCTAAGTTTATGGTAATTTGCTACACAGCATTTATATGAAACAAACACAACGTCTCTAAAGGAGCCATTTATGTGTCCCCCACAAGTAATGTGACAGATTTTTACAAGCTTGTGTAATTTGCACACTCATTTTCACTACCCAGGGTTCTTAGTAATTGTCATTGTCACAGACATATCAGAGCATCTCTTTAGTGAAAAAAAAAAAAAAAGAGTATCCTTCACAACAAAACCAAAAAAAAAAAAAAAAAAAGGATCCTAATTACTGAGTTTGCTAATTGCTTGCCATTTTGACTGGCAAGCTCTTACTAAGGATGAAAATCATCAGGTAATTACACAAAGCAAGAGTCTAGGAGTCTGGGAGCACTACCACAGGAGGGGGCCGAGAGCAGAGTCCGCGGGCTCGGCAGAACTGAGCCAGGCGACCAGCATCAGGCCCCAGGCTGGGCAGGAGTCCTGCTTCTGGTCCAACCTGCAGCCCTACAGGCAGAAAACATTAATTCTTCTGAGATCTAAACACGTAAGAAAGTTGTGGTTCTGTCATTTATATATAATTCAAACTAAAATCAAGACTTAACTTTAAAACAGAATGTACGTTGTACCCTTTAAGTTAAAAGTGTTCCTGGCCTAATTTTTCCAGCTGCAAAAGTCTTCATTCATTCCTCCTGACTAAACCTTTCTCTTTGTTTGTGGCATGTGCGGGGAGTGGGGGGTGGGGGTGGGGGAGGGGGCAGGGTGGGTGGTGGGGGTGGTGGAGGGTGGGGGGCGGTGGTGGTGGTTACTTTGCTGGTACTTGTACTGCTCCCTGGGCAAACCGTCTGCACACCAGTCCAAAGCCATCCAACCCTCACAGCACCCTGTTCCATTCCTGCCTGCTTCTCCCTGTGGTTTTCAAAATCCTCCTCCATCTGGCCTCATTCATCCCTGTAGGGACAGTTTCTTTCTCCTCTAGGGAGCTCAGGGTTTAGCTGACCATGTTTTCTTAGGTTCGAAAAGCCACCCGTGATTTCTCCATTCTCATTCCTGCACATTTGCATATAACGAAGCCCCATCCAGACTGCCCTCCCTTACTTTCTTCTGGAACAAGCTTTCTCATCCATGAGCCTCCTCCAAAAAGGCCTTCCCCAACTCATCATTAATGGCTGAATCTCTCAGTATACACTGTGTCAAGTACCAAACTGTGGATAGCAGTGAAGAGGTCAGACAGGCCCTCACCTCCAGGACCTTAGCATTTACTGAGGGAGGCAAGAAGAAAAACAGAGCCACAAACAAGTCATTCAAATGGTGATAAGTACTCTATTAGTTTCCTACGCCACTGTCATGAGTTATCACAAACTTGGTGGCTTAAAACAATAGATATTTATTCTTCTGTAGTTTCAGAGGCCAGAAGTCCAAAATTGGTGTGACTGGGGAAAAGTCAAAGTGTCCACGGGGCTTCCCTCCCTCCTGCAGTTTGAGGGAAGGATCTACCTTTCCCTTTGCCTTTTGTAGCTTCTAGAGCTGCACCTTTTTGTGTTCCTGCATCTTCTTTCCTCCCTGGCTCTGGTTCTATCACTTTGCTGCTTCTCCCCTGTGTGGGCTCCCTCAGTGTCCCCCTTAGAAAGATATGTGATTCAAAAAAAATGTGAGTTGTATGTAAAAAGAAGAAGAAGAAGAAGAAGAAGAAGAAGAAGAAGAAGAAGAAGAAGAAGAAGAAGAAGAAGAAGAAGAAGAAGAAGAAGAAACTTGCAAGTATATTTAGAGCCCATCAAGATAATCTGAGATTGTCTCTGCATGGCAAGATCCTTAACGTAATCATATGTGCAAACACCCAGTTTCTATATATATAGCAGGGATTTTCAACTGGTGTGTTATGGAACACTAGTGTGCTGTGAGAGGATCTTAAGTGTGTAATTAAAAAAAAAAAATTTTTTTTTGGCAGTTTTTTGGCCGGGGCTGGGTTTGAACCCGCCACCTCTGGCATATGGGGCTGGTGTCCTACTTCTTTGAGCCACAGGTGCTGCCCTGCAATAAATTTTTTTTAAGATAATTAATTAAATTATCTTCAAAAGATGTTCAAAGCACAGTAAGTGTATTCTTTTTTTTTTTTTTTTCTCATTTTTTGATCAACACAACAGAATTTAAGTATGCAACAGAAGTTAGACTGTAGGTTCAAGTGTACCAGGAGACAAAAAAAGTTAAAAAACACTGCTATATGGGGTAATATTTCTAGGTTTCAGGGCTGAGGAGCTGCCTAAGTTTGTAGGGCATTATTCAGGCTACCACAGGTACCCATAGGAAACAAACCAGTGAGAGAGAAAGGGTGCTGCCTCTACACAAGGTACCGGGGAGGCCAAGGCCAGGCGAGAACCATAAGTCAAGATTTAAAGAGGGAAAGAGGGGGAAACAACCCAAGTGCCCATCAAAACATGAGTGGGTTGACACAGTGTGCACTTAGTCCTACTCAGCCATAAAGATCTTTTGTAAAAACCTAGATGAATCTGGAGACCATTCTTCTAAGTAAAGTATCACAACAATGAACAAATACCACATCTACTCAGTACTAAATTGGAACTACTTGATCAACACTTAGGTGAACACATGGCAGTAAAACTCAATGGGACTCAAGTAGGTGGGAGTGGGGAGGAGGGGTCGGGTTAATTCACAGCTAAAGGGCACAATGCACACATTTTGGGTGAAGGGCACACTTATAACTTTGATCTGAAATGTACAAAAGCAAATTCTGTATTCAAAACGTGTGTACCCCAGCAATACTCAGAAAATTTTAAAAATTGCTAAAAAAAAAAAAAAACAGAAAGAAAGAAAGAAAAGATTTCAAGAGAGCACAAGACCTGGTTCTTGATTCTTATTTTTCTTTATTTTGAATTAATACAAGAGCACAACTTTTTAGGTTACCTAGTTCTTGCTTCCAAGGTAAAATTCAAGTTGTAGTTGAGCCCTTTACCCAGGAGGTGAGCTGAACACCTTCACATTGTGTACATCAGGTGAAATCCTGCCAATTGCCTCCCTCCTCCCTCCAACCCCCTCCTCCTCACTAGACTATATTTGTGTCCTATTCTTCATCAGTGGCCATTACAAAAGTAGAAATACATTAAAAGGTAACAAAAATAGGCTGGGTGCGGTGGCTCATGCAGCTCACGAGTTTGAGACCAGCCTGAGCAAGACCCCGCCTCTAAAAAATAGTCAGGCGTTGTGGCAGGCACCTGCAATCCTAGCTACTTGGGAGGCTGAGGCAAGAGAATCGCTTGAGCCCAAGAGTTTGAGGTTGCTGGTGAGCTGTGATGCCATCTACTGAGGAAAACAAAGACTCTCTCTCAAAAAAAAAAAAAAAAAAAAAAAAAAAAAGGTTAACAGAAATACAATGCAAGTAATTTATGTTAACAAGTGAGCTATATAATTGTATGAGCTATATAATTGTATGATTTCTAGCTCATCAGAATCTGGTTATTACCCCTTCCAACAGTGAGCTGCACAAAATGGCACTGTGCACCCTGCAGGGTTTTTGGGGGGTATGTGTTTGAAGCTAATTGCGGCTTGATGTTTTTGCAAGAACTCTAGATTTTATACTTATATATGCCTCCTTTTAAAACAAATTTGAAGAATTAAATAGCACTTTGACAATGACAAAAGCTTTAAGAAGGACACAGACAATCAATCAATTCACCAAACATTCAGACTGGCCATTTAACTCCTGAAAAAACCCCTCTTCTATTCATTTGTTGGGAAGTGTTGGATCTCAGCAAGTTGAACCCTGAAATCTATAATTTCAAGAATAGTTAAGGGCTTGTGGTTATTTTGCATATATCAAATATATGTTTTAGTTGTAAATAAATAGAAGATTGGTAAGAGTTTTTTTTTTTTTTTTTAATGATAGCATGTCTTTAAATATTAAGTACTTTTCTTTTTGCAAAAGTAATAGCCATTAAGAAGATCGCTGGGGTGCTCCTGAAATTCTCTTTCTTTATCTGGATGCTGGTTACACAGATATGTACAGTTTGTTAAAATTCATCAAGCTGTACTTACAGTATATGAATTGTGCATAAGCTATATTTATTAAAGTTTAAGAACAGCAATATATTTATTGTTAGGAAAATTAGAAAGTGCAGGGAAGCAACAAGAAGCATATAAAGCACTACCTAGCTCAGCAAAATTTTAGCCGGAATGTTTTAATTCACTTATTCTTTATCTGTTTATCTGTCTCTCTGTGGTCAAGAGAGAGCCACAAATCCATCAGGAGACGCGCGAGTGTGTCTCCCACTTCAGAGCTGGCCCTGCATTCTGTAACAGGATGCAGCAGCAGTGATGCTATGTAACTTCTGAGACTGGGTGTTAAGACAGTTTGCAACTTCTGCAATTGGGTACATGGAACCCAGGCTGAGAGAAGCCCAAGCCCTGTAGAGGAGGCCCATGGAAAGCCAAGGTGCTCTGGTTGACAGTGCGCTGAGCTCCCAGCTGACAACCAGTACCAGCTGCCAGCCATCCATGCGCACCATCAGTCAAGCCTTCAGATGACTGCAGCTCTTGTTGACAGCATGTGCAGCTGAAGTGCTTTCTGGCTAAAGCCAGTCAGCCCAGAATTATGTGAAATATTAAAATGATTATTGTTTTTAAGCCATTGGCTCAATTCAAAGCATATAATTGAGGTAGATATTACTCAGCCAGGGGCAGCTGGAATTCTCTACCTATCTACCATTCTATGCATCGATTTATTTAATGCATCTGTAGTCTATCTCGGCCAGCATAGTGTAGAAGTTCTGCAGGCCTTGTGGTTTTGCAGTTCAGCTGGAGGTCAGCCGGGCTATGAGAGCAGTGAGAGAAGGAAGGAAACTGGGCTTGGTCTTAAGTCGGTGGGATGGGGCCCAGCTGTAAGACTGGGGACTGAGGGGGACAGCACATGGCACAGAGCAGGGCCAGCCAACTCAGAGAGGGGGTGGGGGGAGAGCCCCACCAGTCTCGCCAGGCGGGCCAGCCCCATAGGACAGGCCTGGCTTCCCGACTGAGGTAGGTGGAAGAGTGAGGTGTGGGAAAGAACCAGACGAAAGGGGAGGGTGGGCGTGGCAGCTCAGCTGGCCCCCATGGGTGAGGTAAGGAGGTGCCCTCTGCCAGTGCTTCTGTCCGTACGGATGGGCCAGACATGACTGATGCTTTCTCCCTGGGGAAAGATCCAGATCTCTCCAAAGAGATTTGGGTTCCTGCGGTCATTATTACACTGCTTTCTAGTGGGGAGGCAGGAGGACCACATGTGGTGGTGCTGTACTCAGTACACACCCAAGGGCAATAATTTGATGCCAGAATTTACATTTCATTACTCTCCTGATAATGAAAACATCTGATATTCTGAGACAGCTTACTTGGCTTGGATGAGACCATTTTAAATTATCTTTCAAAATGACTGAAATGGTTCTTTACCAAAAGTACCCCACAGATACTCATACCCTGTCCCTGAGCCTGATCCCATCTCAAACTCGGCTGAGAGGCATGCTCTAAAATTAAAGACCCCTAATTTTAAAGTACTTTATACACACTCAGAAATACAAAGTAATGTGTACCAGGGACAACTTTGTCTTGTGTACCAGGGACAACTTCGTCTTGTGTCCCACCCCGTCCCTTACTCTTCCTGCATGGCCAACCTGCAGGAGGCAAAAAGACTTCCTTAAATTCCATTCCGTGTGCTTTTGCTAAAAGTACCAGAGCAGGATTTTTTGTTTGTTTTGTTTATGAAGAAATTTTCTAAAGCAGAGACTTCTGCCTTTGTTTGTTTTGTTTATGAAGAAATTTTCTAAAGCAGAGACTTCTGCCTTTAAATCCATGACCCATAGTCATGAAGACATTTAAAATCACAAGTCTTGGGTGGGGTGGCACCTGTGGCTCAGTGAGTAGGGCACTGGCCCCATATACCAAGGGTGGCGGGTTTGAACCCTGCTCCGGCCAAACTGCAACAAAAAATAGCCAGGCATTGTGGCAGGCACCTGTAGTCCCAGATACTTGGGAGGCTGAGGCAAAAGAATTGCCTAAGTCCAAGAGCTGGAGGTTGCTGTGAGCTGTGATGACAAAGCACTGTACTGAGGCAACAAAGTAAGACTGTGTCGCTAAAAAAAAATACAAAAATAAAAAATAAACAAAATCACAAGTCTTTTCATGCATAAGTGTAGATGGTTGTGCAAATGGAAACAACTGTTTTGCAAAATGATATCTTTACTGTGTGGGATGGTAAGTTTTATGTGACAGCCTGGCTAGGCTATGTTGCCCTGCTGCTTGGTCAAACAGCAGTTAGGAGTTGCTGTGAATGTATTTTTTGGATGTGATTAACATTTAAATCAGTAGATTTTAAGTAAGTTAAATGATCTTTCATAATGTGAATGGCCTTGTTTAGTCAGTTGAAGGCCTTGGAAATAAAGACTGAGGTCCCCCCCCCAAAAAAGGAATTCTGTCTCCACATTTCCATTAAACTCAAGGCTTTAACTTCATCTTTTGCCAGAATTTCCAGCCTGAAATCTGAAATCTGAAATTTCCAGATTTCAGATTTACTAGTCCCTGTAATCACATAAACAATTCCTTAAAATAAATCTCTCTCTCTTTTCCTTATCTATCTATCCACTCCCACCCCACACACACCTTATCATTCTATTTCTCTGGAGAACTCTGACTAATACACTATGCAAAACACACTCTAATATTTTCTATTCTATTTAATTAAAAGAAAAAAAAATACAGGGTGTCCCAAAGGTGGCCCATGAATTTGCCATACATAGGGAAAACGGGAAATTGTAGATAAACACACCTTTAATTACAAAATATTCACTACAAAATTTTACAAAGAGCTGGCCAACATGTAGAGAATATTTTGTAAAATTTTGTACCTCACTAATTTAATTTCAGAATCCACTACTAAGTTATGACTTTTAAGTAGCTTCATTATCATACTACTGGTACACTAGAATATTCTCTCATTTAAAATATACAATTCAATGATTCTTATTTATATTTCTTAAGTTGTGGGGCTATCACCACAATCTAATTTTAGCATGTTTTCACCACTGCTGTCCATAAACCCTAGATCTTTTAGTAGTCATCCCTCGCTTATAACTTGCATTTTTGAAAAGCAATGTTCTAGAACAGTGTTTCTCAAACTGTAAAATTTAGAATCAGCATCCTTAGTGTTGCTTAAGAACTTGCTAAAAATAAAAATTTCTTGGAGAACACTCCAGGTCTCTTGAATCAGAAACTCTTGAGGACGGGTGGGGTCCAGTGATCTGTGTTTTAATAAATCCTTCCAAAGTTTGAGAAGCACTGATCTATAGGCCATGACTTTGTGCTCTTGGGGTAAGAAGGAGCATCTGCTGGGTCCCACATCACCCAGAGGTCCTGTGGGATCCTAGTTGCATTTAGAAATCATCTCAAAATACTCAGACCTAGAATTCAGTTTAGTGATCAATTCACTAATCACTCGGGGAAACAAAGTTCTTTCTAACAGAATTAGAAAGTGGTTGAATGATGCTTCCATGTACCCAGAGTAGGTTTTGACTAAGGAGGATGAACAAGAGGCAGTCGCAGCCCTTCTCAGTAGGGACTGAGAGAGTTGTCAGGCCAGGGCTGTGGCAAAAAGAGTCTCTTCCTCCAGAGTTCCATGCCCACGTGCCTGCAAGGGAGAGGTAGCACTGGCCCAGATTCTGATTACAAAAAGGAAAAAGTGATTCTTAAGAGGTAAATAAATAGGCAGGCATAAGTAAGACTGCAAAAGTCTCAGGGAACCAGAGATCGGGAGGAGATGGGGCCAGGTGTCCTGAGAACTGGGAAGTCCTCCGAAGCAGAAGTGGTTGTCTCTTCTTCACACGTCACCTCGGCTTCTCCCCTGTGGTCATCTGTGCTGTGCTCTACTCTCTCCTGGCTCATGGTGTGAGGCTGTCAGTACCAGAGTCCCTATCCAGCGCCAGCCAGGCCTCTACTCCCATAGGCTTCCCAAACATCAATTCTTTGCTCACGTGGCCGCATCGTAGGCCACTATTTATCCCATGGCTGGGAAGCCTATGACTGTGGTGTTTTAAATCCATATATCCACCTTTTCCAAAATAGAAGCATCAGAGGTTAAGACTGAACTATATAGCTCAGTAACCATTGCTGGTAAGAAAGTTCGAGGTCAGGAGCCTGTATATTAGTCTCCACACTCTGGTTATCAAGCATGTGGTCTTGGTTGGTCACCTTCCGCGTCTTTGTGTGTGAGTGCGTGATGTATAAAACTCCTTCTGCCTCTACATTCATTAGATTCAGGAGTGCCAGCTCTGCAGTTCCCTTTCTCTTAGTCTCAGAGGAGCAGCAAGAGATGGGCTGAGCCCTTTGTTGTGTATAAATGCACCAGAAATTTACCTGTTTTTGGAGTCAGTGTGCTGTTCCCACCATTCATTCCCTTCCTTCTGAAGGGAGTGTTTACTTACTCCATTTCCCATGGTGATGCCAAACTCCTAGGAAGTAGCTCCAAGGCTAATAGCTGAGAATGTGTAGTTAAAACAAAGTCCAGATGAGGCAGAACCCCAGTGAAATGCCATGTATTGCCGACATGATCCAGGAATCACCAAGCTAAGGTTGCATTGTGACTCCCATGAGCTGTGTGTGGAATTATGTTTTAGGGGAGTGACCTTACTCCACCACTTTTTGTATCAGCCTTATGGAATCCTTTCAGTGAATGATTAAAAGGCACCTCTTTCTAGGAGAACACAACCCTGCAGGTGCAATGGTTAGCTCCAGACTGAAAGGACCCTCTTTCTCTGGTGGGCCAGGCCCTACCACGGTGTGAGGCTTGAAAGGTAGAATGTTAATTGGATTTCACCCCAACTTGTCCCCACATCTAGGCACCTTTGTGGAGTACACAAACTACATGGCCTTATATGGTGACCCTTGGTTAATGCCATCAATTATGTGAATATAAACAGGGCTTTCAGACGCTTTATACAAGCATCTTAAAGTAACATCAATCACCCTAAAATTTTTTACTGAGATTATACAGGTTGGCAATAAAGTTTGTGTGCAATTTAAAATAATATGCAACTTTATGGCCACCCTATATAGACAGTAGTACCTCCATAGTTGACCACCTCCCTACATTGACCACTTCCTTAAATTGACCTAATTTTCGTAGACTGGACACTCACCACATGTACGTATCAGTACAGTAGGCTTTGTTTCTTATGCGGACCATCTCCATATGTTGAACAGTTTGTAACCATCCGTTGGATGGTCAATTAACCTACTATATATATTCTCTCTCTCTGTGGGGGAGAGAGAGGTCTTAATGATACTGCTTTTAAGATTTTTCTCACTTGCTTTTTAGTTAAAGAGAAGACTACCAGATTTGTGTTTCAGTAGAAAACAGACAATAGGAAGTTTGTGAATAGGCAGTTATTACCACATCTGGTAACTAAAAGAGGATAAAACTTCCACCTGCAAGTACAATTGAAGGTCATTGGTCACTGAGTTAACATCTTTAGTAACTTGTCTTTAAAAGAAAATTGGACAAATTGGGGATTTTCTGTGTCTCACAAACCCAAGTGATGGTGAGAATTCAAACATGATGATGTAGAAACAAATCTTTTAAAGTCTAAAAACCTACGTAAATGCCTTTCGCTGGTGTGAGGCTAAACAAGAAATCATGAGAGGCATTCCTGGTCAAGTTAAGGAAAATACAAAAATGCTCTCTGTCCCCACAATCATATAACATTGGTAAGAAAGTACTGTCAGCTCAGCAAGAGAAATTAAGTAATGGTATAAAAAATTCGAAGACAGTTGAGATGATTATATACTTGAAAAACCCAGGAGAGGCAATTAGAAAACTATTATAAATAAGAAAAGAATGCAACAAGTAAGTATAAAATTTATAGAAATCATAGCCTTCAGAGTCATGACTTTAGTCAGTAGAAGTCAAAATCAAAAGCATTCTAAATATAATAGCTAAAACTAAATAAAAGTAAATTTTAAAAAGTGAAATAAAAATTCACATAAAGAAAAATTAAAAAAATATAATCGATAGGGGGCAAGACACGATTGCAAGACGGACTTTGCCTAACAAATGCAATCAGTGTAATTTGGTTTATTGTACCCTCAATGAATCCCCAACAATGAAAAAAAAAAATCCAATTGAGGAACACAAACATCTAAACAAATTCCCAGTTCTTGTAAGGGAATATTCATTATCATAAAGATGTTGCTCCTCCCCAAACTGATGTATAAATCTCAGGCATTTCCAATGAACCCACCATTTAACTTCTCATTCCAGCAGTGGAGGACTAGCTGTCTTATAAACCCTTGTGCTACAAGTACCTAAAAATGCAGGATGAGTCTGTGTGTGGTGGCTCATATTTCTAATCTTAGTATGTTGGGAGGCTGAGGTGAGAGGATGGCTTGAGGCTAGGAGATAGAGACCAACCTGGGCAATATAATGAGACCCCTATCTCCAAAAAAAATAGAAAAATTAGTCAGTCACAGTGGTATGTACCTGTAGTCCCAGCTACTTGGGAGACTGAGGCAGGAGGACTGCTTGAGCCCAAGAGTTGAAGGCTGCTGTGAGCTGTGATGATACCATGTACTCAAGCCCAGGCAACAGAGTAAGACCCTATCTCAAAAAAAAAAAAAAAAAAAAGTCTTCTCTAATAACTTGTAACCACAGGATTCTGCCTCACAAAGGGCTGGGGTTACATTTATACTGCCTACATGATCCAAGAAACTCAAAGCTAGGTAATTATTACAAACACTGTCTCAAACCATTGAAACTTGGGCAGTATCTGACAGATGTTTCAGGATAAAGCTGCTCGGTAGCGACACATGGTTTCTTCCCTTTTTTTTTTTTTTGAGTTAAGGTCTTACTCTGCCATCCAGGCTAGACTACAGTGGCATCATCACAGCTCACTGCAACCTTTAACTCGTGGGCTGAAGCAATCTTCTTTCTTCAGGCTCCTGAGTAGCTGAGACTGCAGCTGGTACCACCACACCTGCTACTTTGGAAAGATGGAGTCTCACTTTGTTGCTCAGGTTTGAGGGACACACCTTTGACCCAGGCACACAGAATTCCCACAATTAATCACCTGATATAGTTAAGCTTACAGTCTGAATTTCAAAACACGTGAGACAAAGTCCTCCATGAGAACCAGTTGACAGGCACATTATATAGATCATTGGAACACTTTGAACTTACACAGCCCTTTCATGTATTGAAGTTATAACCCCCAGCACCTGAGATGGAACTGTACTAAGTATTTGAAGAGAAGAGTCTTTAAAGAGGTGATTAAGTTAAAATAAAGTTACCAGATTAGGCCTTAATTCCATATGACTGGTGTCCTCATAAAATGAGGAGATTAGGGCAGAGACGTCCCCAGGGGAAGAACAGACAAAGAAATAGGGAGAAACTGGCTATCTGTAGGCCACCACGATGGGCCTCAAAAGAAACTGATCCTGCGGGCACGCTGATCTCAGGCTTCTAGCCTCCATGATCGTGAGAAAATACATTTCCATAATTTAAGCCGGTTTGTGGCACTTTGTTAGAGCAGCCCCAGCAAAGTATACAACTGACTAGAATATTGTAAAAGGACAGACACTGTATTAGAAGTCTTAAAATATGAGAAAAATATAGAATACGACATTCTAGGAAAAAGAAATGAACTCTAGCTAAAAAAAGAAACACTACAAGGAGCATTTTATGAAGAAGAAACCTGAATTCTGAAGGACTGGGATGTAGAGAGCAAAGGTTAGCCTTGTATAAAACTAAGCAAGGGTCTTGCATGAAATGGATTTCAGAAAGTAATTACAACTTGGGGAGCATAAGATCAGACGGCAAGTAAGACATTAATATAACATACAAGATAGGGGTGCCGTGAAAGTTTCCTAAGATCCTTACATTTGGGGGTGGTGAGTTAGAGATAGTGTTTTGATTTTAAGTTGTATGTGCACATTAAAAATTAAAGGGTAACTACTAAAAGAGCAGATAAAAACTATATAGTAAGGCTTATTCCGAAATAAGTAGAAAGGGGAAAGAAAAGAAGGGAAAAATAAAAACAATAGATCCCAAAGCAGGAAAGAAAAAAAAAATACATAAACCAAAGATTACGATATAGGAAGAGTTTGGTGGAGAACTGGCTGCTTACTGCCAGGTGGTGAATGTTCTGTGTTCCTAAGACCGAAGGAAACAATGGGGTGGACAGACGTGTGGTCCATGCTGGAGCTTTTATCTCACCATCAACCTACATGGGTGGTCACAGGACCACTTACCAGCAGCAGCCCTGCTACCAGGCAGCTCCGGCCAAAGCAGGACTCCGGGAGCCATCAGAAGAGACTGCTGCTCCTGGTAAAGCGCCAAGTTCCCTGGCAACCTGTCACCTGAAAGTGTAGGGGACCCCGTGGTTATGGGAGTGACTTTGGAGAGAGCTGCCAGCCCTGCAGGGCCACCTTTGCAAAATCCATAGCCACATTGGGAAACTAAGTGGAACGAGTTTTTATAATGAGCACACACTAATTTTTTAGAAGAAAATTGTAATTTTTAAAAGTTACCAAAATAAATGGAAAACATTTATTCCTCTCTTTTATTCTTTACCAAAATAAATGGAAAACATGTAATCCTCTCTTTTATTCTTTCCCCCTTTCTGCCTGAAAGGAGAGATGTCTCGCTTTATTATTCCATATTACGCATCTACGCACACAAGTATTCCAGCAGTGTCCACCTGATGTTTTCTAGGCTTTGTAAGAAATACTTGAAAAATTGCCCCAACATTTTCTAGGAGCCATAGCACAGACTTGCTGCCCCATGTGAAAATGTGATTCCTAAGGGTCCTACAGGTAAGATTTAATAAATTCATAGTTTCATCCAAAATCTCTTCCTTTTAGACCCTCCATGAGGCTATAGAATATTTCTCTAATTATTCTCATAAAATTTATGTAGTGATTCTCATAGAATTGCATTTTGCCCTACACACGTTTTTTCTATTATTCACTATTTGATTTTGAAACTTGTCAATTAACTGTTTCCTCCATTAATAGCCTTATGAATTATTTGAGGATAAGGCCATCTTTGGCATTTGTAGCCCGCTGATGACCCTACAGCAGACACTGAACCTAAACGTATTGAATTTTCTTGATAATGCTAAACAGATTGCTTATGAAATCAGTGCTAGTTGCCATCAGTCTTATCCACTGCTAAGCTCGGAGTTAATCAGATGTTTGTTCACGGTCACATTTAGCCATATGGCAGCCAGTTACACCTTCATAGGAGAAGGCGGAGAAGAAACAAAATCAAAAGTTCCTGCCCTACAATTAAAAGCTCTTCTAAAAATAAATCTGTTAATAAGGAAATGGGAATTATTATTTGAATTATTTTAGAATACTTGCAATTTTTTTTTCTGCATTCCCTACAACAGTATATGAAAAAAATTGAATAAGCAAAAAGAAGACTGATGAGTGAGTAACAGGAAGCCAAGCTACACAGCCACAAGAAGGCAGGGACATGGCACGTTGCCTTTGGGTTCCCTGGAAGCACTCTTGGGATTTTTTTTCAAATGTGTATCAATGAAGAAGACACCTACTTCAAAGTTATCTCCAATATCTCCTTCCCACCATACCCTGGTAAACGCAGGCAACTGCTAAAATTCAGCCCCAGCACTGGACAATGGGCATTTGAAAAAAGTGATTAATTGGTGTTTCCACATTGCGTAGTGGTCCTCATAATAACAATGGCAGTTAACTATTACTGTGAATGAGGTCTTATTATTAATATATCAGATATTGTGATAAGCAATTCTACCACTTAATCTTGACCAAATCTTTGCAAAGTAGTTATTACTTTCACAGATAAGAAACCTGGAGCTTGGAAACATTAATGTAGCTTGCCAGGCCACACAGCTAGTAAGTCACAAAACAAAGAGAATTACTCCATTGTCTGTATGGGGGTAGTTAGTAAACCTTATCGCTCATCAGAATCTCCTAGGAGCTTGCTGAGAATGTAGGTTTACAGCCCCACACGCCAGGGTGATTCTGAATCAGTAGGTTTGGGGTAAGGCCCTGCACTTAAAATTTTTTTATTGATATATAATAATTATACATATTTATAAGATACATGTGGCATTTTGGTCCATGCATACAATGTGTAATGATCAAGCTAGGGTATTTGAGATATCCATCATCTCGAACATTTGTCATTTCTTTGTGTTGGAAACATTTCAAATCTCTTATAGACATTTTGAAATACGCAATATGTTGTTGTTAATCATAGTTACCCAGACAAAAGGCTGAGTCATTACACTAAGTGAAATAATCCAGGCACAGAAAGACAAATATCACGTTTTCACTCACAAAGTGGCTGATCTCACCAAGGTGGAGAGCAGGACAATGGTGACTAAAGGCTGGGAAATGTGTGTGGCAGGAATGAAGAGAGCTTGGTTAATGGGTATGAAATTTGCATTTGTAACTAACACCATCCTTTCTCCACTCCACACTCTTGAGCAACACTGTAGAACAGCTGCTACACCCCAACAACACATGGGTGCTCACTCAGGGATGGCGAATACATAAATACAGGTGGTACATTTGTTCCACCTATATTTATGTATTTATGAAAGGCATTCTTCATTTCGCTTCCACAAGGATAAAGACAGAGAATCAGGAATGTGAGACTGACTCAGGCATCGCTATGTTGAACAAATTCAAGTGAATCGCTTTATATCAGGGAGTCTCACAGCCTTTAGTGTCTTCCAAAAGGCAGAATAGGGAAATTTTCTCAAAGTTATTTGATCTTGGATTCCTTTCTTTTTCATTTTTGCAAGCATATCCCCCCTTTTTAAACTATTGTAACAGAGTATAGAAAGCAGAGTTTTGGAAAATTAATAATAAGGGCTTACATTTCTATGGGACTCTGAAATTTACACAGTGCTCTCACCTGCATGACTTTTACCATTTACAAGGGAGGCTGCAGGGGCTCAGAGACACTGTCAGTGGTTTGCCCAAGAAGAAACTGCCCCCAAGGGCAGGGTGAGAGTGAGAGCTGGGTTCCTGGGCTCGGTGTCCACTCTCCATCTGCAGCATCCCTGCGGTGCCTTCTTTCACATATGACATAAATGGTCAGGGCAAACAGCGCAGCCAGTACAAAGTTATTCATCCTGTCTGTGCCTAGGTTTCTCACCTATACAATAAGGCAATTAGAATAAATTTAAGAGAGATACCTTGTCCACAGTGAAATAGCTAAATAGCCATCAGTAGGAGCCTGGTTGAGTTTATAATTCATTTTCTCAACTCCTTAACCAATCTCAACTCTTCAACCAATCTGCCTTGAACTTGAAGCCAGGAACAGAGCTAGGCACTCTGGGTGCGGTTACAATTAGACACAAGTCTTTTTCTGGCATGTTATGTCTTCAGTAGAAATTTTTTCAACAACTGCCTTTTGAAAATTTGTTTCCAAAGCCAGTAGCATGCCCTTCTGTGCCCTTGCCTGCCATCTCTTGAGAAAAAAAAAGACAACACAGTACTGTCTTGAAATGTCACCAGTGTGCTTGTGGTCAGTGCCACATGGCCATGCCCAGAGGTCTTAATTCTACTGTTTCTCTACAGCAGGGCTGGACACCAGCTTCCCTTTGGTAATAAAAGCCATTACGTGATTCCTTAAACACTTCAACTTTCGTCCCGATTTCATGGTCCATAAAGCGGCCCTCTAATGGGCAGGGAGTTTTTATTTAACAGGAGACTGAAGACAGCACGTTTGTACAGTACCTCCTGGTTGCTTATTACTTCCCATAAGCCACAAAACAGGCATTCTGCAACATGGCTCTTTTACATCTTCAGGTCTATTAAGAAGCCAGGACGCTGGGCGTCTTGCTGCCCTCCCCACAACTCCATTTCCCTGTGTGTCTGGCATCAGCACTGCCAGAGCCAGGGTTAATACGTACACCATGCAACTCATTAGCTGCGCATTAGTATCAGAGCCAAGAATCATCATGAAGGACCCAGCAATATGTTTGAGCTTAGGTCAGAGTCTCAGCTGAAGGCTTATCGAATGCAAAGGTCAGCTTCTTGGCATCAGCTCGACAGCACACGCCAAGCACATCTCGTTCAAAGTAGCCATTGGGGAAGACGATGAATATGGGGCCTTATTAAAAATTGAGGAGAGGAAAAATCCTTTTGCAGGACCCACAGGGCTTCATGGTTATTGATTCGCTTTTCTGCTCACAATGAAAAATTTATTGGATTTATCACCAAAGTAGGAGAAAACTGAACATCCAAATGGCATTATTATATTTCTGGGAATCAAATGCCATTCACTGAAGATCTAAGTGAATGGCTCCACTTCAAGTCTGAAAGTGTTAAAGCAAGTCACCTTAACTCCAAATGTTATTTTTATCATCTGAATAACATTTAAATCTAATGGAAGTAAAATGATTAGAGCATGCGTTTCTTCTTCCTTATTTATTTTCTTCCTTCCCTCTCCTTTACTTTCTCTTTTCTTCTTTCTTTCCTATCCCTTTCTTCCATAACAGGATGTAGTCATAAAGTAGCTCTTAGAAAACTAACTGTTCTCAGACTGGGCCTCTGCAGTCATCCCCTGTAATTCCTTACTCTGCACAAACAGTGCTCATATACATCCTATCACCTTTTCTTGGAGGACAACAAAACCTATTAGGAATTGGGAAAATTCTATTAGGGAGGAGAAGTTTCCTCAGATCCCCACATCTGCCATGATTCAAAGTAATTATTTAACAGCACGTAGTGGGTTAGGACTGTCAATTTCCCTTTTCTTTAAAGGCAGAACAATGAGATGGAGGCCATTAGTCATTGGTGACTTTAGAGATTATCAGACTCAACACTGGTGCTTGAAATCAGCTTCATAGGAAAACAAACAAACAGAAAAACACTATGTTTAAAATTACAGAGCACACAGGGCTTCCATTTGTATAAAACCACTTAAAAAGTCAAAGGTCAAACCAATCACTCCAACGCTGAGGATCAGCTTTCTTGTCAGTACAATTCAAAGAGTAGTTTTTATTCTCAGCATTCACACCTTTTTTGGTAGAATCCCAATAAGCATTTTGTACCTTGACAACAGGGGGCACATGTGACATCATGGAAGATGCCTGTTTCTTCTGAAAGAACATGTGTGCACCTGCAGCGCCGGCGGCTGCACCTCTGAATGGGGAGCACAGCTTTAGGTTTTAGGCACATGCTCCCTCATCAAACCAGCACTGCTCTGGTAGTTAAAATGTATAGAGTCGGTGAGCTCTTAGAAGTGTTCAAGAAATAATGAGGATACTATCACTCTATAAAGCACCAAATAAGTATTTAATTGTGTTATTATAATTTGTGTACTTCTTGAAGTTAAGACACCAAGAAAAAACATTTTTGTGGGCTGATATATTGGCACACTGACTTCTAAATCTATTTTGGCACCATAGAAAAAGCCTTAGACTGTATTTTATAGAAAGCAATAGGCTACAGCACTCTAACTTTTTAAAAGAAAGATAGCTTACAGATTTATATATACAGGTTGAAAACTGAATTAATATGTGTACATAAAACTCAATAGAACTCGTAATAAAGTAGAATGGAACATTTTCCTCAGGAGTAGGGATTTTAACAATGTTAAAATGTGGAATTCTTTGCCAAAGTAAGGCATTTGGCTTCCTCACACATTTTGGACGAGGTGCTTTGCCGGTCAGCTTTGGTTGACATGACAGCAATGCTCACTTCATTCCCTGCTCAAAATTCACCTCTAGGTCCCTATCAGAGACTGGAGCTATTGTCTAAACAGGTGGAGGATGCTAAGCTGAGCCAAGCAGGGCGAAAGTAAAAAAGAGAGAAAGAGAATACATGGGAAAAGGGGGAAGCCCATGTGACTGTAGATTTTTATACATTGCTAAGGAATTGTTTTTGAAGGCCATTTCAAAGAGGAATTTTAAAAATTCAATACAGTAGCATACAAGTGAAGGTACAGCTGCCTAAGGGTGTTGGTAGGAAAGGAGTAACACTTGAATATATGTATTCAGTGCTCCAGCCAAACAAGATTAATGGCTATTCTTTTTTTTTTTTTTTTTTAATTAAATCATAGCTGTGTACATTAGTGCAATCAAGGGGTACGATGTGCTAGTTTCATATACAATCTGAAATATTTTCATCAAACTGTTTAATATAGCCTTCATGGCATTTTCTTAGTTATTGTGTGAAGACATTTGTATTCTGCATTTAGTAAGTATCGCCTGTACCCATTCTAAGATGCACCATAGGCTAAGTCATAGAAGAAGCCCAAGTGCCATCGACCTATGAATGGATTAATAAATTGTGGTACATGTATACCATGGAATATTATGCAGTCTTAAAGAAAGATGGAGACTTTACCTCTTTCATGTTTACATGGATGGAGCTGGAACATATTTTTCTTAGTAAAGTATCTCAAGAATGGAAGAAAAAGTATCCAATGTACTCAGCCCTTCTATGAAACTAATTTATAGCTTTCATATGAAGGCTATAACCCAACTATAACACATTAATAGCTATTCTTAAATGAGGCCATGGATTTGTGTCTTGAAGCCTTTGCACATGCCATCTCTGCAACTCAGAAAGTCTTTCTCTACCCAATTTTTAAGATTCAGCTTAATATGCTTCTTCATCTCCTAGGCCAAGTTAGCTGATTCCTTCCCATGAGCCCTCAAAATTTAATATGGAAATAAATCATATCCTATGCTATAGTGGAAATTCTTAGCTTGCATGTTTGTCTTCTCCATCTGTTCATGTGTTTTTCTGAGAACATCTTTGTAAGTCTAACCACTGTCTTGCCCATTATAAGCAATTATCTGAAATTAACTTCCTCGTCCCTTACAGTCACATTGCCCATTCCCTTTATAGCACTTATCGCCACCTGAATTTTTTTTTTCTTACATATTTGCTATCTTTCCTGCTGAAATGTAACCTCCAATGCAGCAAGGGACTTGTCTGACTTGACACCATCATACTTCCAGTATTTACCATCTGCTCAACATATCATAGTTACCAAACAAATATAGGTTCATTTGTTTATCAAATACATAAGCAATGACAAGTTATACATTTTTTTTTTTTTTTTTTTTTTTTTTGAGGCAGAGTCTCACTCTTTTGCCCTCACTGGAGGGCTATGGCGTCATAACTCACAGCAACCACAAACTCTTGGTTTCAAGCTATCCTCTTGCCTCAGCCTCCCAAGTCACAACGCCCGATTATTTTTAAAGACAGGGTCTTGATCTTGCTCAGGCTGATCTCAAACTCCTGAGCCCAAGAGATCCACCTGCCTCGGTCTTCCATAGTGCTAGGATTACAATGTGAGCTACTCTGTCCAGCCTATAGATTTGTTTTTAAAAATCATTTGATTATTTATAAGCAAAAAGATGTCCAATCCCTAAAAGATGATGAATATAAAAAACAGGTTTAGTAATGGTTCATTTCTGCTCTTATGGCTCCTGGACGCTGGATAATATTAGCTTTCAAGCCAGTTATTTAAGCTAAAGGTTTGAAGCTTGGAAAAGAGGAAGAATAATGTGGAAAAAGGTTAAAAGGTAAAAATTCCAGTACTAGAAGTTGGTTTCCATATTTCTGAGGTCCATTTACTTAGAAAACTGTCAAGGTCCATGATAAAGCTTCCAAACTTGTTTGTTTCAAGTGTACTAGAATAACTAGCAATCATGTTGAAGGTTTTTATTTTCTACAAGGGCCAAAGAAGAAAACAACAATATCCAAGAGTTAGTTTCTACAAAAGTCATCAAGAACCCGAAAGTTCTAAAAATGCTTCTCTTTCAACCTCTGATTACTTCCATGAAAAGAAGTACTGAAATTATGAGCCAAAACATAGTTTTGAGTTTTTATTAAAAATAATTTTTATACACTTAGCTAATAATTGCCTTTTAAAAACAATCTTCTTTGTTCATTAGTTTTGTTTAGTGACAAAGTTTTGCTCTGTTGCCCAGGATGGAGTGCAGTGGCATGATAGTAGTGCACTGTGGCCTCCAACTCCCGACCTAACATGATCCTCCTGCTCCGTCTTCCAAGTCCCCAGGAGTACAGGCACATGACACTACACCTGGATAGTTTTGTTATTGTTGTTGTTGTTGTTGAGATGGGGTCTGGTCATGTACCACAGGTTGGTCTGGAATTCCTGACCTCAAGAGATCCCCCAGCCTTGGCTTCCCAAAGTGCTGGGATTATAGGCGTGAGCCTATAAAATCAAGTTTATACAAACTTTAGAGAAGGGGTTTTATAATTTACAGTTCATTAAATATAGAGTAACTTCTGCAAGATTGATAATAGAGCTAAGTATACATATATATGTATAATTCTATTTATACATATAAATTCCATATATGTAAATTCCATTTACAGAGAAATTGAGACTAACTTACATAACTTTGACTTATGATTTCCTTTATAGGCATCAATATATTCTTCACTTGAGAGCTTATTCTGTGAAATTAAACGGTAGGTCATATGTAACCCACCCAAAGTTTTTAAATCTTTCTCCTTTTTGAAGACCACCTCAAGTTTGATTTTCCCAACAAGCTTTCTCTGGAAACACCAATTCACACCGGTTTTTCTCCCTCTCTAATACTGGTCACATTATTATTATATATATTTTGATTCTATATTAAGTTCAGTTTTACTTGCAGTAATTCATAATTTTGCTAAGGGCTGATTCTGAAAGTGGGGGTTGACACTCAGATCTAGAAGAATCCTAGCTGACTGCCCTCCACAGACATGTCAGTATGCTTAAACCTCACATGAAGGCACAGAAGACAAACACTGAGGTTATTTTTGTAAAATGTCCTGAAAGTGCAAATGATAGTATTGAAAATGAAAGCTCTATGAAAATGATAGTCCTTTGCTAGAAAATAGAAGTTAGAGATAAACTGAAAGATATAGATAGAATATTGAATTGGTAGCTCTGAGCCAATTGGTAAGTCAATATTTTAGTGAAAGGAGAAGTGCATATCCTTTTTACTGCACTTAATAGAGGAAAATATCTGTGCATAAAAGGTGGCCATAAAGTTCATGTGCAACTTAAGGTAGCATGGAATCTAAAATTGTACACAAACTTTATGAACACCCTGTATTTTCCTTGCATTCACAAATTCAGACATTTATGAAAGCTTCTATAAAATTCCACTCCAGAAATACTCCTCATAAGTGAGTGCTACCTTTTCAATAAGATGTGCAAGCTGATTGCCCTCATCTACCGTATTAAATTTATTGGATGCTATGTGCCAACCCTGTGCTAGACATTTGCACATTTTGTTTAAGCCATGTAAATTCTCTTTTGAGGTAGATATTAAAGACACAAAAACTGAGTGTTAAAGACTTAAAGAAACTTGCCTAAGGTCAGCCTACCAGTAAGTAACAAAATGGGGACTGAAATTCAGGTAGGTCCCCATCCAAAGCCCATGCTGTTCCTGCTATACTACAGTGTAGTGCACCACTCCCAGAGCCCTTCCCGTCTCCTTCATATTCATTCACCAAGTTCATATTGCATTTAAATAACTCTGACTTTATTTCTAGATTACTAGAATTCACCTTAGCCTCAATGCTTGGTGCTTGAATTCAATAGCTAAGATATAGCAATTAAATTATGCACCAGGGATGTGTACACTTCCCCACACACACCAGGGACATGTTTGTGTGTTCTGAGTACTGACACTATTGACCTCTGGTTACCTTCATGTATGTTGGGAAATCCAAGCACACAAAAGTGAATGTCGACCTGAAATTTTGTAAAATAAAGACCTACCTACAAACTAACTTTACTGACAGAATCCCCCAATATGTTTTTTCCCAATACCTCTGATGGGAATCCAGCCAGGTTGACCTGGATTTCTCTCTCTTACTCCCATCAGTGGAAGTGCTAAGGAGCAGTAAAGCAGGTCTGTGGGTGGACAGCTAACTAGACATAGAAAATGTGGTCGAGTCTAGGAAGCCTGCAGCTGGGAAGAATCAACAGACTATAGTTCACACAAGATTTAGTCTGTCTGCAGAGCAGAAAATGAGATCGAGGAATGAAAAATGGGGAAATGGTGAGGCAGGGAGGGATGTGGGAGAGTTAGACGAACTACACAGACACATGTTTTATGCACCAAAATAGTTTGACAAACAAGTGTAACTATAAGCCTTATGAGTGATTCTGGATGCCGAAAGTGTCAGAGCTTAGACCTTGGGTCACTATGAGCAGAAATCAATTCTTATTCCATCTTCTCCTGCACCCTGATGTTTCCTAAGGTTTGGCTGCTGTTTCATTGTCTTTTCATTTTCTTAGAGATTCCTTCCACTTTTAGACTTTTTCTAGGAGGCACTCCCAATCTCTATCCCTACCTTTGATCTCACCAAAGTTCTAGAAAATCCCTTAGAAATCCCCCATCCCCACAATCCTTAATGGCAAAACCATAATGACAGGATCACGAATTTTTTCATAATTTGAATAGTTCTTCTATTTGAGTTTGTATAATTCTGAATAGTTCTTACAACACTTTTCATGGATGGCAGGTGTGTCCAGGTAGAGTGAATTGTACCCTAAACTCAAACTCAGACATGAGCTTTAATGCAAAGTAACATAAAATTACTAATTCATACTCTATTATTTTTCCTGCTCCTTCTATCTCTAAAGCTCCGTAAGAACCCTTGGTTGTTAGAGCACATGGAATAGGTAAGGCTCACATCTAAGCGATGTTATTTGCAGAGGGCCAACAGGCCAACTAGCAATCTGAATCTAGAGCTCTCATTTTCTGATTTCCAATCTAGTGTTTTCATTTAAAAGGACGATAAATTCATGGAAAATAAAGCATAGCCATTTGAAGACAATCATATGTGCATCTCACTTTGAAAGGAAAAAGTTGTCATTTCCAAGTAAGGAAATCCCTGTATCACAGAGTCCATGATCTGAGCAGTCTCCTGGAAAAGGGTGATTATTGAGAACACAGAAATGGTCCCCCAGCAGAGCCACTTTGAACACACAAAGTGAACTGTAAAATAGTTTGCTTTATCTGCAGATAAAGTGTGTTGCAGTGTCTACTGGCAACAGGGAATCAGGTTCTGGCAAGTACTACTGGTTCTCTGTGTCACTTATTTGACAGGCATAGACTGACCTCTATTTCCCAGACTCTGTCTAGGCACTAGAGCTATAGACCTTGGTAAGAAGCAGCCTCTTCTCTGCAGGGTCATGTCCTGCAGGGCCAAAGCAGATTAGGGTCTTTCCCTGATGCTTCTCGACCTCGGAGGCTCCATAAAGACCCCTTCTCTCATCTCATATAGATATGTACCATGTTAAATCAGGTTCTAGAATAAGAGATAGGGATATTTCCATCCCTAATTCTAAATAAAATAAATATGAAAACTTCCAATTTACTTATTTGATAAGCCAGGAAATTGTTTCAGTTCACATAACCTGGAAATGCCAACTAGAGGGAGCTTCAAGATGGAAAATGAAATGTGTTCATGTGCATTGCAGCCCGGTCCTATTAGAGGAATGATCAAAAGCCCAAACCAAAAATGTAAGGATGCAAAGGGACTCTAAAAAAGACCTGTGGGAATTTCATCCTTGCACAGGGGCCATGCTAATCTTCTCTGTATCGTTCCAATTTTAGTATATGTGTTGCCGAAGCAAGCACGACCTGTAGGAATTTCAAAGCATTAAAAAGTAATTATTTCATAATGTGAGGGAGGAAGGAGCAAGTAAATTCCAAGGTGAGTTATTAGAATTTGAATACATCTGTTATTAGAATTTGTAAATAAAAGTAAACTTTTAGGTGGCAGCAATAACTTTCAGCAGTCACAGAGCTGGCTGTTAGCTTTACTTCTGTCCCACTTAAAACTCCTATGTACACATGCTTGGATTCTTTCCCTCGTGGGAGCACACCAGTGATATATCAGTAGGTATTGCTGGTCCCCTTTTTTAGGCCAGAGCACCCAAGCCTCAGTGTCGTGCCTGTTGACTGATCACAGTTTAACCCTTTTCTTCTCTAGAGAATTGCCTTTGGCCAACAGAACAGCCTTTGTCCACTTTTAGTGTCACACACAGCCAATGCCTGGCTGATGTAGGTGTACAAAATCCTGGTTCTCTTGGCTCCAGTTGGGAGAGCCCTGTGCTGCCATTTCTGCTCCTGAGCTCCTGGTGGGATTAGACTGAACTGAAATCTAGCTCAGCTCCTTTTCCAGCCTACCCTACTTCCTCACTTCCTTCCAGGTTTCTCCTAAGAGCCTTCCTTAGTACACCACTCCCTTGGAACCTCTATCTTAGCCTCTGCTCTTATAGAATTCTAAGGCATTGATTAACGTAAGGCTTAATGATCATTGTAAGGCCTATAGTGTCATGTGTTGTGTTGATGTCTTTGAGCTCTACCTGGCCCTCAAAGACTGCTGGGGAGTCCCTCTGGCTCACCTGATATGTCCACTGCCCTGCTGGTTCTCTTATCAGCTGGACTGGCTGCGCTCCACCTGGTCCTCAACCTGAGGGCCTGCAGAAGTACTCAGACAAGCCAATCACATCCTTCTGTAGGAAGGAGGGCATGCCTCTCTCTCTAGCTCCCACAAAGCCTGCTAGCCACAGCCTGTGTTCTTGCACTCTCTTCCCTGGGGCAATTCCACGAAGCCCTGCATGGTCTGCTCTGCCCTCCTTCCAGGCTGTGAGGAGTGTTCATGACTAATCAATGGCTGTTGGTCTCATCTGTCCAGTGTTGAGTCTTGTGTGTTTAGTCATCTTGTTCTGTTTGGGGTGGGGAGGTCCTTCCCTCACCAGTGGGGTGAATAGGAGGTTATCAGAAAAATCAAATAATGGAAATCAATAGGAAAACCACCTTTTCCTTACTAAAGCTAGACTGTTTTTCATAAAGGAAGGGCAATCTGTAATGCCCAATATGACAAAACTAAATCTAGCAGAGTCCACTGGCCATGTGTTTGTTTTGCATTACTATAACAGAATACCACAGACTGGGTAATTTATAAAGGAAAGAAATTGACGTCTTATAGTTCTGGAACCTTGTTCCAGGGGCCTGCATTTGACAAAGGCCTTTTTGCAGCATCATCCCCTGGCAGAAGGCAGAAGGGCAAGAGAGGGCAAGTACTTGAGAGGCCGAGAAGGAGCCAAGGGGCCAAATTCATCCTTTCTTATCAGGAACCCTTCTTGTGATAACTTTCTTGCCTCTCCCAAGGGCATTAATCCATTTATGAAGGCAGAGCCCCATGACCTCACCTCTTAAAAGGCCCACTCCTCAACACTACTGCTTTGGGGATCAAGCTGCCAACATGAACTTTGGGGAACAAATTCAAAGCATAGCATTCTGATCCTGGCCACCCGAATCCACGTCCTTCTCACATGACAAATACATTCATTCCATCCCAATAGACACAAAAGTCTTAACTTGCTCCAGCACCAATTCAAAAGTCCAAAGTTCAGAGTTTCAGCTACATCAGATGTGAGTTTCAAAGCACAATTCATCCTGAGGCAAATCCCCCCAACCTGTGAGCCTGTGAAATCAAAACAAGTTATCTACTTCCAAAATACAATGGTAGATATCCTCATTCCAACATGGAGAAAGAAAAAAGAAGAAAGGGGTAACCGGGTCCAAACTCAACAGGGAAAACAACATTAAGTCTTTCTTTCTTTTTTTTTTTTTTTTGAGACAGAGCCTCAAGCTATGGCCCTGTGTAGAGTGCTATAGCATCACAGCTCACAGCAACCTCCAACTCCTGGGCTTAAGCAATTCTCTTGCCTCAGCCTCCCGAGTAGCTGGGACTACAGGTGCCCACCATAACACACGGCTATTTTTTGGTTATAATTGTCATTGTTTGGCAGGTCCAGGATGGATTCCTACCTGTCAGCTCTGGTGTATGTGGTTGGTGCCTAAGCCACTTGAGCTACAGGCGCTACCCACAACATTAAGTCTTAAAGATGGAGAATAAGCTTCTTTGATTCCATGTCCTGCACCGGGGCACACTGGGGCAGGATTGCTCCCGCAAGGCCTTGGGCAGCCCTCTTCCTTGGCTTTGCTGGGTTCAGCTCATGTATCAGTTCTCTTGGAGTGGAGTCTCGTGTCCCCAGCTCTCCCAGGCAATTCGGCAGTTCTGGAGTTCTGGTGGCAGTTCTGGGGTTTCTGCATGCTGGCAACTCAGCAGTTCAAGGGTTTCTAGGCATTGCCCTGGCAGGGGCTCTCTGTGACCACTGTGCTCCTACAGTAAGTTTCTATTGGGACCCCCAGCTTGTCCATGGTATCCTTTAAAATCTAGAGAAACCCTGTCATGACCCCACAGAGCCTGCATTCGGTATACTTGTGGAATTGACAGCTCATGGATGCCACTGAGGGTTTTTAGCTTGTAACTTCCAGAACCTGGTTGAGCCACAGCTAAGGTGGCTGAGGAGCACTGCAGCATCAGAGTGCCATGGCAGCTCAGAATATCTCACGCTGAGGTCCTGGTAGGCACATCTCTGGAAACCTTGCCCTCACTCCTGGTTTGTCTGGAAGATCTTGGAAATACTTTGGAGCCATTCACTCATCATCTTGATGACTAGAATTTGTCTTCCTTGAAGGCATATATATATATATATTTGAGATAGGGTTTCACTTTGTGACCCAGGCTAAAGTGCAGTGATGCCATAATAGCTTATTGCACCCTCGAATTCTTGGGCTCAGATGATCATCCTGCCTCAGCCTCCCAAATATTAAAGCAGAGCACTTTGGGAGGCTGAGGCAGGAGGCTCACTTGAGCCCAGGAGTTCCAGACCAGCCTGGGCAACATAGCCAAGCCCCATTTCTACATAAAATTTTTTTTTAAATTAGCCAGGTGTGGTGTCACATGCATGTAGTCCCAGGCACTTGGAAGGCTTAGGCAGGAAGGTCTATTGAGCCCAGAAGTTCAAGGCTGCAGTGAACTTTGATCATATCCCTTCCCTCCACCCTGGGCAACAGAGTGGAAAGACTCTTTCTCTAAAAAACAAAAAAGAAAGAAAAAAAATCTGCTTTCTTAGGATATATGACATATACACAATTCCACACTTTCCAATATGTTATTCCTCATTTCAGTCTGAGACCTTATCAGAATGTCCTTTGCTGTCCATATTTCTATGAACATTCTGAAGACATAGGCTCTGCTTATAGCTCCTGTCTGCTGAGTTCTCACCAGAATTGCCCTTAATGCTTCATTCCTGGCAATCTAGGTTTTTTCAGCCTCTACTCATTACTCAATTTCAAAGCCGTTTCCACATGTTCAGGTATTTATTAAAACAACAGCCCCACTTCTCAGTACCTATTTTCTGGCTTAGTCTGTTTTGGGTTGCTATAATAGAACACCACAGACTTGGTAATTTATAAAGAAGCGAGAATTATTATTTATAATTCTGGAGGCTGGGAAGTTCAAGACTGAAGGGCCCACATCTGCCAAGAAGTCCAAGACTGAAGGGCCCACATCTGCCAAGCATCAAGCGTCTTCCTGGTGTGTCATCCAATGGCAGAAGGCAGAAGGGCAAGAGAGCACAGGGGACAAGGGGAATGTGGGAGGAGGGGGCCGAACTCACCCTTTTTATCAGGAACTAACTCACTCATGTGATAACTAACCCATTCACATAATGATGGCATTAATACGTTTACAAGGGTAGAGTCATCATGACCCAATCATCTCTGGAAGGTCTCAACCTCGGTGCGCTAGGGATTAATTTCCAGTACATGAACTTGACACATCCAAACCTTGGCGCCATACAACCAAGCACAGGGTGCTTTCCATTCACGTTCCATGGTTCCAAAGAGATTGAACAGACCCATATGAAGAGACATGAATGATTCTACGAAGAATTAAAATGTACATCTCTTTTACGTGGGCAGCTCTGATGTTTCCACTTTGGTGATAATAACTCACTTTGCTAAATTCAGTTTACTAAATTTACAAGACTGTGAAGGCATGCAGAAAAGTGCATATATTTTCATGCATTCATTATAGATAGCTGCCTCTGCTCTTCATCCACCCACCCATCCCAATTTAAAATCTCTGATGTTTTATTTGAGAGAATACAGGATGGGGCAATTTGATTTAAATGCATACTGGCCACGTTTAATTTAAACACTTGTAGCAAAAGACTAGCAGGAAGAGAGCCAAGCTGTTGCCAGATTTTTCTTAGTCTTGCTAAATCTCAGAGGTGATTCACTCAGGGCCTTGACAACTGCCTTTTAAAGCAACACAACAGGCCTATTAGCACTTAATTGCATTAACAGCCTGTGTTCCTTAGTATAACCAACAGTCTCCATTTAAAGATGATGCAAGCCAGGGATAGCCTGGACAGTAGTTCTATTTCCATCTCTGATGGGACAGGAGTTCCCTCGGTCAGAGACTATTTTCTCCCTGGAAGCAGTGGTGAGAAATTCTGACTTAGGTGATTTTTAGGCAGATGGTGGGAATGATATATTTAGAGGCTCCAGAAATATAATTCTGTTAATTACACTGTCAAGATCTTGATCACTAGAAGCCTGTTTTATTCAGGCCAAAGCAATTTTACCTTTACACTTGAGATTCTTCTAATATAGCTGGGCAGTGTAGCTAAAGAAAGAAATGATTTGGTTGATTATATTTACTTGGAATTGGGCAGGGGGGGGGAATAAATCATTTGTTAAAACTGAAAATTGCTGGTGGTCTAACAAATTATGTGAGACTATAACCTAATATTATGTAGAGAGAGATTTATATTTTTACATAAGTAAACAGATAGGGAGGGATAAATGGGTACATAGTCACAGGGAAGTAGAGGGATTGGGAGAAAGGCAGTTCTGCCTTTGCACAGTAATGCTGGCAGTAAAAATGACTGGGAAAGCTGAAACTTCACCAAGTGATGTTTACATTCACTTGGAAAATCAGGATTGTTCCATGACCTTGAAAATTTGTTATCAAAATATTAAAAACTGTATCACCATCAGAGAGAGAGAGAGATACACACACAAAGAGTACCAAAAATATATACACATTTTAAGAGATACTACCTATGTGTTAGTTCCTGAAGCTGCACTGAAAGGACCATTCCTGGTCAAGTACATACTACACATGTTCCATTTTACCTGCAATTTGTATACTTTTTGGGAATGATCAATTTTACTTTGAACAAGATCTCTTAAAATGTGTATCTTTTTTGGTACTCTCTGTGAATATACGTATATATATGGAAATGGAAAAGAGAGGAAATGTTTAGTTACTTATCTCTAATTTAAAACATCAGAATGACCAAGGATTATAGTGCCTTATTTCATTGTAAAAATTTATGAACAGTAGTTTGAACAGAGCTTGTTGCCTTCTCCTCATATTATTTTTGATATAGAATAAGTATCTTTTCTATGCTTTGGCAAACTGCTCCTTTCTAAGTCTGGATCAGCCAGCAACATTTATACTTTGCACTGTCCATGATGTGGACTGTCTCTGAGAGTTCCATTAAAGGTGACATTTTCATAGCATCGCCTCCTTTGGTTCATCCTTTTGTCACAGCTACTCAGGTTGTAAGTCTACCTTCCCTACATTCTTTTGGTTGTTTTCAAGAGTCCTGAGCAATATCAGTGTGAATAGTACCAGGGTCAGGTCATCGATTTCTTCTATAATTTCATTTACACTTGATTCGCACTTGACTTTGAGCATTATCACTTTTCGTCCCTGTGCTGCACTGTCATCTTTGTTGGACAACTCCCTCTTTCTTGTAACATGTCACATAGATTTATCACTGGAAGACAAAGAGGAAACACAACCACACACTTTGCTGTCTGTGTGTGAGCTGATTAACAGATATGCAGTGACTAGCTTTGATGCGAGTGGTCATAATCACGATGGACATCTTCCTTTTACGGAGTGATTTGTGGATTGAAGAACTAGCAGTGAAGCTTAACTAAAATTCGAATAGTGTTGTTGAGGGACTTGTTGGTATTATTTAATTAAATCATGAAACCAGAAATTCATGGATGTTGGAAATATGCAAAGCAAGGTGTTTCCTTCACTTGTTCTATCAAGATAACTTCAGTCTCTGTAGGACCTATTCTGTGGAATTCTATTGTACAAAATTAGAAAGAAACAGGAGAAGGGAGGAAGAGTATCATATGGAAGATAAAAGGGGGGACCCAACCAGAGAGGTTTAACTGATTGACATAGTAAAGGATGGATGGGAAGAATCGCTCCTTCTTGCTTTTCTTCTTTTAGAGTCATGAAGGGAATCAAAGTAGTTAAAGGTATGGGATACATGTGGATAGGAGAGCAGCAAAGATTTGGTCACAGTGTCACTCTGCCTGGCTATATGAACTTCCTTGATTTTCATATTTATAAATCAGGGATTTGAGTTATTTTAATGTGTCTATTAGTTCTGAAACTGTGATTTTGGTCTGTGATATTTCTCTGAGACTGGATTCTGGGAGGCCTTACTCATGTGGACAGATGTTTCCTGAACTCTCTTACTAGCTCAGCTTAATGGAAAATGCCGAGCTTTAGAATTAGAAAGAGCAGCTCAAATTCCAGTTCTACCACTTGCTAGAAGAGAGAGATCTTAGACGAGTTACTCAAATTCTCCCAGCTTACATCATAGAATGGGGATTATTTAAAGCACATTGCCTGAAACAGATGAGACAGATAGTAAATATGAATTCCCAACTTCCTTTTCTCCAGTGACACCATGGGAAAGCACAGCTATGTAAATATTCCCCTTTGAAAGAAGCTGGAAGGGGAATGAGTATAGCCGAGATCTGCACTTATATCTCAGAGCTCCCAAATGGGATTTCTTGTTTTGCTGTGTTTTGTTTTTGCATTTTTTTTTTAAATTCCTGTGTGGTTTATTTTTTACAGACTTTTAAAAAATTTTTACATATACATGTGTTTATTAGGTTTCCATTTTTTGCCTTTTTTGTTTTTGCATTTTTATCCTGTGAAGAAATAGTTTACAAACTGAGATAACAAGGCAAAGCAAAGGCCATGTGTGATGAATGGATCAGGTAACAGAACTCAAGGCGGCTGCCATGTCCCTGTGGATTATTGTTTCTCTAGGCAGCAAGCGAATCAGCACTTACCTTGTTTTCTCTTACCTGAAATTTGGATCACTGAAAACACCTCAATGCAATGATAACTGTAAAAAGGTTAACTAATAAAAAAAAAGAAAGAAAGAAATTGGAAAAAACTGTATTGGAGCATGAGGAGGCACTGTACATGGGAGGGTAGGAATTAGTATTTTAGGGCCCCCTTGGGCCAGAATGGGGCTTGCAAAGAATTCAGAGATTGGAGGCCGATAACAATCACAGGGAAGACTTCATGTTGGTGTGCAGGCCCTGCCTACAGGTGGCGGCACTCCAAGAGGAGAGCAGTGCTGGGCTGTCACTACCACGTGGCTCACGAGACCAGGAAGTCAAGAAAAGTGGCCCCAGTGCAAAAACCATTTGCCCAGTACTGACCCTGATTCTGTAGAGACTCCAGAGAAAGGACACTAGAGTTTAAAGAGAGAATAAAAGTGAATGCAGTAGACAAGTCACTGATATTTTAAAAAATTAAGGAAGTACTATCACAGCCTGTTCTACTCTTTAATTACTTCTGTGTTTTAATTTTGAATGAGACTTTAGATGTAAACACCTTTAGTTCTCTGGGGCCCAGATTCTCCATCTTTAGAAAGAGCAGATTGGGTTCAATCAGCAATCCCCAACCGTCACTGGACAAAGAGGGTATGGCTACCTGTCACTGTCAGCCAATATGTAGAGATGGATATAGGTCCACCAAACTTTGTTAGAAGGTTCCAGGTTCTGGAGAACAGTGACAGCAGTCTCTCTAAGATTGTTCTGTTCTTCTATTTTCAAAATCACAATGTTACATATAATGGTTCACAGCAAAGATTACATTACCTCTTACTTTAAATAATATAGCACAACTCAGTGATAATTTATTATAATGTTTTAAATTTAAAAGTTAATTTCCTCAACTATTCCAAATGGGCATCTTTAGGGTGGGAGCTAAATGTACAAAACAATAAGAATGGGAGATGGAAGGTGAAGGTCAGCAGGACCTAAAACAACCAGACCAGCTGTGTCATGTCTGCTCTAGCCTGACAGACTCCATCTGATTCTCACTACATGTACAATCTTTTGGGCCCCAGAGATCAGTTTCATGGAAGAAAATTTCCCTGCAGACCAGGGCAGAGGCTGGAGAGCCCTGGCTTCTCACAGGGAGCATGCATCCTACATCCCTCTTGTGTGCAGTGGGGCCCCTGCTCCTAGGAGAATGTGACACTGCCGATGATGAGCTCAGGTGGTGTGGCTGTGAACACAGATACAGCTTTGCTTTCATAACTGCCACTCATCTGTTACGCAGCTGGTTCCTAACAGGCCACAGACCAGTAGTGGCACGGATTGAGGGCTGGGAACCCTAGGGTTAGATCATCACACCTTGAAGTTCTTTTCTCTCTGATTTTGTATATGAAGGCACTTACACCCATCAAGCCAAATTTAAACCACTCTGTCCAGCTTTCAAGCTCCTCCATAACTGGGTGCCACTTCAATGTACGAAGTTCTCCTGTCACTTTCCCCCAGACGAATCCGCGCTTTCCTTTAGGCCAGTCTCTGGCCTGATCTCACTACGAGCTTTGCTAATGCAGGCCTCCTCCCTGCCCTCATTCTCCGTCTCCTCTGGGTGTGCAGAGAGCCCTCTCCACTCACTCACAAACTCGTCATTTCTGAAGAGCCATTCCTCAAGTCCCCAGACCATCACAAAGAGAAGAATAATCTTAATGTCCTCCTGTGTAGTGCTGAGGTTTTAGGATTTGTCCCAAACAGTATTTTAAAGAGGAAGTTATTTTATATTACTTTTGCTTATGTAAAGTCCATTTTCAAAAACAGGAAACTAAATATAATTTGCACATTCCTGTTACTGTGCTATTGTTATTAAACTACAAAAACAAAGTTCAACGCCATAGGAAAAGACAAATGACATCAATTTAAGGTAAATTACAGCCGAGTATATATAGGATCACACTTCATAGCTTTACAAATATCAAGTGAATTTCCTGGTATTTGTGAAAATGTAAGAATGCTATAGCATTAAGGATTTGCCATTCATTTTAACATTTTACGAAAACCATTCTTATATCTCCATGCTAGGATTCAGTATTCAATATTTATTCAAAAAAAAATTCCAGTTTGGATTTGTTCCCTTGGACTTGATCTACGGTAATCTTTTGAGACGTTTAAAGACAAAGGCAATCAAAGACCTTCCTGCTGGTATGGTGGCGCCTATGGCTCAGTGAGTAGAGCGCTGGCCCCATATACCAAGGGTGGCAGGTTTGAACCCAGCCCCGGACAAACTGCAGCAAAAAAATAGTTGGGCGTTGTGGTGGGTACCTGTAGTCCCAACTGCTGGGGAGGCTGAGGCAAGAGAATCATCTAAGCCCAAGAGCTAGAGGTTGCTGTGAGCTGTGACGCCACAGTACTCTACCAAGGGTGACAAAGTTAAGACTCTGTCTCTAAAAAAAAAAGAAAGCAGGAAAATGCCAGGAAGGCTATGTTGAATATTGGGATGAAAATGTGTCAAATGTTTTATGAAGCTAGTATATGATGCCCCATGATCATATCAAT
>CAUYPK010029672.1:0-17689 GCA_963574355.1 Loris lydekkerianus
CCTAACAAACAGAATCCAACAACACATCAAAAAAATTATACACCATGACCAAGTCGGATTTATCCCAGGGTCTCAAGGCTGGTTCAATATACGTAAATCTATAAATGTAATTCAACACATAAACAAACTTAAAAATAAGGAAAAAAAAATAGATGAAATTGAAAATAAAAGAACCATTAAGAAAATTAATGAAACAAAAAGTTGATTCTTTGAAAAGGTAAATAAAATCAATAAACCATTGGCCAGATTAACCAGAAATAGAAAAGTAAAATCTTTAATAACCTCAATCAGAATTGAAAAGGGGGAAATAACAACTGATAACACAGAAATACAAGAGATTATTTCTGACTGCTACCAAAAACTTTATGCCTAGAAAGCTGACAATGTGGAGGAAATAGACCAATACCTAGAATCATACCATCTTACCAGACTAAACCAGAAAGAAATAGATCTCTTGAACAGACCAATATCAAGCACTGAGATTGCAGAAACAATAAAAAAGCTTCCAATGAAAAGCCAGGACCAGATGCCTTTACATCAGAATTCTAACACACCTTCAAAGAGGAGCTTGTACTGCAGACCCTATTTCAAAACATTGAGAAGGAAGGAGCCTTCCCCAAACACATTCTATGAAGCAAAGATCACCTTGATTCCAAAACCAGGAAATGACCCAACCAAAAAGGAGAACTGCAGACCAATTTCACTAATGAATATAGAAATGAAAACACTCAACAAAATCTTAGCTAATAGATTGTAGCTACTCACTAAAATAAAATTATACATCACGATCAAGTAAGTTTCATACAAGGGATGCAAAGTTGGGTTAACATACACAAATCCATAAATGTAATACACTATATCAATAGAAGCAAAAACAAAGACCATGGGATTTTTTCAATAGATGCAGAAAAAGCATTTGACAAAATCCAGCACTGTTTTCTAATAAGAACCCTTAAGAAAATAGGCATAGGTGAAACATTTCTTAAGTTAATTTAAGCCATATATGACAAGCCTGCACCTAACAACCTACTAAATGGTGTAAACTGAAAGCTTTTCCAATTAGAACTGGAACCAGCCAAGATGTCCACTATTACCACTATTATTTAACATAGTCCTGGAAGTTCTAGCCAATGCAATCAGGCAAAAGAAGGATATAAAGGGCATCCAAATGGGAGCAGAGGTGGTCAAATTCTCCCTCTTTGCTGATGATATGATCTTATACTTAGAAAACCCCAGAAAGTCAACCACAAAACTCTCGGAAGTTATCAAGAAATACAGTAATGTCTCAGGATATAAAATCAATAACAGCCAAGATGAGAAGCTAGTGAAGGAAACAATTCTATTCACAGTAGCTTCAAAGAAAATACAATACTTAGGAATACTCCTAATGAAAGAGATGAATGATCTTTTCAAAGAGAATTATGAAGCCCTAAGAGAAGAAATTGCAGAAGACACTAACAAATGGAAGAACATATCGTGCTCTTGGCTAAAAAGAACCAACAATGTCAAAATGTCTATTCTACCCAAATCAATCTACAGATTCAACTCAACCCTCATTAAAATACAAACATCATATTTTGAAGAACTGGAAGCAGAAAAAAAAAAAAAACAGTATAGCTAGGCTATTCTTAGCAATAAAAACAAAAATTGGAGACATTACCCTACCAGACTTCAGGCTATATTACAAGTCTATAGTTATCAAAACAACGTGATATTGGCACAAAAAATAGAAATATAGACATATGGAATGGAATAGGAAATCAAGAGATGAAAACAATCTCTACTTGCCATTTGATCTTTAATAAACCAAACAAAAGAGCATACAGTGGGGAAAATAATCCATATTCAACAAATGGTGCTAGGAGAACTACATTTAAAGGACCGAAACTTTACCCATACCTTTCACTCCTTACAAAAATTGCCTAAAGATGGATAAAAGACTTAAATCTAAGACACAAAACAATAAAAATCTTAAAAGAAAGTGTGGGGGAAACTCTTGATGATGTTGGACTGGAGAAAGATTTTATGACAAAGACTTCAACATTCATTGCAACAACAAAAATTAACAAATGTGACTTAGTTAAGCTAAAAAGTTTCTGCACAGCTAAGGACACAACCTTCAAAATAGGAAAAAATATTTGCAGGATATCAATCTGATATCTTGAATCTACATTGATAACTAGAATCTACAAAGAACTCAAATTAATCAACAGAAAAAGAGTAAACAATGCCATCTAACTCTGGGCAAGAGATATGAACATAACCTTCTCCAATGAAGACAGACAAATGGCTAATAAACATTTGAAAAAAATACTCATTGTCCCTGATCATCAGAGAAATGCAAATCAAAACCACACTGAGATATCGCCTAACCCCAGTGAGAATGGCCCACATTACAAAGTCTCAAAGCTGCAGATGCTGGCATGGATGTGGAGAGAAGGGAACATTTTTACACTATTGGTTGTACTGAAAACTAATACAACCTCTTTGGAAGGAAGTATGGAGACTCCTCAAAGAACTCAATTTAGACATCCCATTTGATCCTGCAATCCCATTGCCAGGCATCTATCCAGAAGAAAAATATCCTTTTATCATAAGAACATTTACACTAGACTTTATCACAGCTCAACTTACAATTGACAAAATGTGGAAACAACCTAAATGTCCACCAACAGGAATGGATTAACCAGCTGTGATATATACTGTGATATACTCTTGGAATACTCTTCAGCCATGGAGACTTTACATCTTTTGTATTAACCTCGACGGAGGTGGAACACATTCTTCTTGGTAAAGCATCACAAGAATGAAGAAACAAGAATTCAATGTACTCAATTATAATACGAAGGCAATAGATGATCTAATGCAAGTGGTGATTAGGGGAATGAGGGATTGAAGAGAGGGGAGGATGGAGGAGGGTGGAGGTGTATGGCACACATCTTAGGGGTTACATAATTACAAAAGGGATTTCACATAACAACCGCAATCAGTGTAAAATAGTTCTTTGTATCCTCAATGAATCCAAAACAATAAATAAATACGTGTCTATAAAGATTTTACTGACACATGATGTTACATATAAGTCATAACAAAAATTTTTGCAGATCAAAAAAAAAAAAAAAAAAAGTGCATGTACTGAGAAACCTTTTCCCAAACTTCTTACTCTTCAAGAACTCATTGGTACAATTCATGTACCCTAAAAGCCATCAGTTGTGTCAGTGGAACGAGAATGGAGGGCTCCTTCTTCACTAAAGACTTAGAACAGTGGCTCAGAATCCTAGATGAACTTTGGAATTACCTGTGACAATGACAAGTTTCCAGGATTCATCTTTGGGTGCACTAGCTTAGATTATCTGCTAGGACCCTAGAGTCTACAGTCTCTAAAATACTGCCATGTTTGGGATCATTGACCTGGGCTGCTGTGGTATTGGTTGGGTCTCTGAGTACCTGGGCTTCTCAGTTCAACTACCTTTACTTTGAGGAATCTATTACCACCTGCCCACCATTGCAAAACCACAATGAAGAACCTCCTAATTACACTGAGAATGGCTTTTATCACTCCTTCCCAAAACAACAAGTGCTGACATGGATTCAGAAAGAAAAGAACACTTATACACTATTGGTGGAACTTCATACAAGCACTTCCATGGAGAGTAGTGTGGAGAGGCTTCAGAAAACTATATACAAGTAGACCTACCATTTGGTCCAGCAATCCCATTATTGGGTATATACCCAAAGGGAAAAAAAGACACTCTATCAAAAAATAACAGGTACTCAAATGTTTATTGCAGCACAATTCACAATCCTAAAAATGTGGAATCAACCCAAAGGCCCATCAATGAATGAGTGAATTAAGAAAATGTGGTTTATGTATATCATAAAGTACTACTTAAACACAAAAAATATTGTGAACTAATACTTTTTTCAACAACCTGGACAAAGAGTGATATTTTGTAAGAATGAAAAAAAAAAAATCACATGTATTCACAATTAATCTGGAACTAATTAACCAACACCCGTGTGCACATTTGTTAGTAAAATTCAAAGGAAAGCAAGCAGGTAGGAAGAGTCAAGAGAGGAGGAGTAAATTCACACCTAACAGGTGCAACGCAGGCCATCTGGGTGAGGGACACGCTTATGAGTTAGAATGTACAAAAGAAATTGATATAATTTGTATTCCTATAACATTCTGATATAAAAATGTCCTTAATGTTCTCAATAACATGATAAAAAATACACTATAATAGTGAAATGAAGTTAGATTATAAATCAGGATAAAAGTTTGCTTGGATAAAAGGCAGCAAAAATAAAAGGGAACAGTAAGGAGCCCAAAAGATGAAATATAACTCTTACCTAGGATGGAGGCAGTAAAGAGAATTGACATAGCATAAAATAAAATAAGTGATCTGAAGAATGAATTTCAAAGTTTATTTCAAAATGCAGAGAAAAAGAACAGAAATTTAAAAGATGAGAGAAAGAATATATAAATGGATAATAAAAGCAAAACTCCAATGTTATTAGTGTTTCAGACAATGCCAGAAGAAAATGAGACAGAAGCAATAACTAAAGATGTAATACAAGAACATTTTAAAATGTCAGAATAAAAAGTCTTTCTAATATGGAAGCTTAGTTACACAGAAAGAAAGAAAGAAAGAAAGAAAGAAAGAAAGAAAGAAAGAAAGAAAGAAAGAAAGAAAGAAAGAAAGAAAGAAAGAAAGAAAAGAAAGAAAGAAAAAAAGAAAGAAAGGCAACAACCCTTCCTGAAATTCTAACATTGCAGGGATACTATATGCATCCAGGCAGTAACAAGAAAAGCTAGAAAAATTAATGTGGCAATATAATATAAGGTCATATCAGAATACTACACTCCTTATTAACTCTGGGACCAAAGAGAACTTAAAACTTCCATTAAAAGACAATTTAAAAGTAAACATCGGACCAGGCACATTGGCTCATGACTGTAATCCTAGCACTTAGGAGACTGAGATGGGTGGTTTGCTCGAGCAAGAGCAAGAACCCACCTCTAAAAAATAGCCAGGCATTATGGTGGGCACCTGTAGTCCCAGTTACTTGGAAGGCTGAGGCAAGATAATTGCTTAAGCTTGAGTTTGAAGTTGCTGCGAGTGGTGATGCCACAGCACCCCAACTCTACCGAGGGTGACAGAGTGAGACTTTGTCTCAAAAAAAAAAAAGTAAACATCAATAGAAAATTAGTAAAGGATAATTACAGACAAATTTTAAAACAAAAACAAAATTAGTGATATAACAGCAATCGGTTAGATACCACTTATTTTGTAGCAGGTGCTATTTAAACAATTGAAATATGTTATATATGTTCATATATGTAAATCACATTTACATATGTTAACTGGTCAACTTCAGTACTGATTAAAGAAATAGAAACTAAAATACCAATCAAGTTCTTAAAATTATAATTCTATCAGATTGGCACTGATTACAATATTAATTATAGCCAATGGTGCTGGGGTTTAGAAAATAAATACTCCCAGACGTGTTCCTAGAAGTGTAAATAACAAAAACAATCGGGAAGGAAGTTTTTAAAAACTTATGAAAACTAAATATACTCACATTCAATGATCCAAAGACAATTCTATATTTAGAAACCCCTGCTAAAGAAATAGTAAAGTTGAGGAGGAGGGGCAAGATGGCCGACTGGAGCCTTCAACAGAAGCTCCCATCCAGGGGGAAGGATAATGCCCAGAGAGTACTCAATTAAGCTGAAGACTGGGAACCAAGCTGAGAGAGAAGAGTAATAACTGCAGGTCACCTCTGCTGAGGCAAGCTGTGACTCCAAGAAAGCAAACTTTAGCTAAAACTTCAAAACAGAGTCACTGATCCACTAGGATTAGACAAGGACCAGTTGAATACAAGACAGAACCACCTAACCCCGCCACACCAAGCAGGTTTCTCAGACTCATACTGTAATATTGTACAGGTCCTTTGAAAAGCTGTAAGGGAAAAAGCTACAGTCACCAGTCCCAGATCCTTGACAAAGGGCTGGTTAACCACAACTCCAGGAGCTCCCAATCTAATTTCACCTTACCTTCTCATCTAGCCAACAAGTGAAAAAATAGTCATGAGGCAGAATCAGTGGAAAAACTCTGACAACATGAATAATCAGAGTACATCAACTCTCCCAAGGAATGATATGACAGACACAGCACAGGATCCCATTTATAAACAAATGACTGAGATGTCAGTAATCGAGTTCAGAATTTGGATAGCAAATAAGATCAACAGAAAGGAGGTAAAGATGAAATTAGAATTTCAAGGAGTAATTTAAAAGATGTCTTAAGAATTCAACAAATTCAAAGATAAAATCACCAATGATTTTGACACTTTGAGGCAAGAACTTGCAGCCCTCAAAGATCTGAGAAATACAGTAGAATCCATCAGTAATAAAATGGAGCAGGCAGAAGAAAGGATCTCTGACATTGAATACAAAGCTTTTGAATGCTCCCAAATTCTCAAAGAGGAAGAGAAGTAGAGAGCAAAAATGGATCATTCTCTCAGAGAGCTCTGGAATAATTTGAAGAGATCTAATATTCATCTTATAGGAATTTCTTAAGGCAACAAGTTTGCTTCAAAGGATACAGATGCTCTACTTCATGAAATAATCAAAGAGAATTTCCCAGACATGCCAAGAGGTTCTGAAATTCAGATAGCATACAGTTTCAGAACACCAGCATGACTCAACACAAATAAAAAAATCTCATAGATTTTAATTATAATTATAATAGCTAATTATAATTATAATTAGCTTTTCCAAAGTTAATATAAAGGAGAAAATTCTGCGAGCAGCCAGACATCAGAAAACCATAACCTACAAGGGGAAGAACATTGGAATGACGGCAGATCTCTCCGCTGAAAACTTTCAAGCTAGAAGAGGGTGGTCATTGACCTTTAATCTCCTTAAAATAACTTTCAACCCAGGATACTGAGTTTCATTTATGATGGAGAAATTAAATACTTTAATGACATGCACATGTTGAAGAAAATTACCATAACTAAACCACCTCTCCAGGATATTCTCAGACCTATCCTCCATAATGAACAGCACAGTCCTCCACCACCAAAGTAAACTCACTCAGAAACTTTTGATCAAATTCCAACTTCCACAGTGGTGAAAGGATTAAAAATGTCCACTGGACTTTTGAAAAACTCAATACCCAAAATACTACCAGGCTTATCAATACTCTTAATTAATGTGAATGGCTTAAATTGCCCTCTAAAGAGGCACAGGTTGACTGACCTAATACAAAAACTCAGGCCAGACATCTGCTGCATTCAAGAATCTCACCTTACCTTAAAAGATAAACATAGACTCATGGTGAAGGGATTGTCATCTATAATTCAGGAAAATGGAAATAAAAAAAAAAGCAGGTGTTGCAATTTTATTCACAGATACAATAGGCTTTAAACCAACAAAAGTAAGGAAAGATAAGGATGGTCACTCATATTTGTTAAGGGCAACACTCAATGTGATGAGATTTCAATTATTAACATTTCTGCACCAAATCAGAATGTGCCTCAATTTATAAGAGAGACTCTAACAGACATGAGCAATATGATTTCCTCCAGCACCATAATAGTCAGAGATTTTAACACGCCTTTGGCAGTGTTGGACAGATCCTACAATAAGAAGTTAAGCAAATAAATTTTAGACTTAAACTTAACCATTCAATAATTGCATTTAACAGACATCTACAGAACATTTCATTCTAACTAAACTGAATACACATTCTTCTCATCAACCCATGAATCATCCTCCAAAATTGATCACATTTAAGTCACAAGTCTAACCTCAGTAAATATAAAAGAATAGAAATCATTCCTTGTATTTTCTTGGACCATCATAGTATAAAAGTTGAACTCAGTAACAACAGAAATTTGCATACTCATACAAAAACATGGAAACTAAATATCCTCATGCTGAATAATAGCTGAGTCATAGATAGCTCAGTCATAGATAACTGAGTCATAGATAGCTGAGATTAAGAAGGAAATTACCAAATTTTTGGAAGAAAATGATAATGAAGACAGGAATTATCAGAACCTCTGAGATATTGCAAAGACAGTCCTAAGAGGGAAATTTATAGCATTGCAAGCCTTCCTCAAAAGAACAAAAGAGAGGAAGTCAACAACTTAATGGGAAATGTCAAGCAACTGGAAAAGGAGGAACATTTCAACCCTAAACCCAGCAGAAGAAAAGAAATAACAAAATTAGAGCAGAATTAAACGCAATTGAAAACAAAAGGATTATACAAAAGATCAATAAATCAAAAAGTTGGTTCTTTGAAAGGGTCAATAAAATAGATAAACCTTTGGATAACCTAACGAGGAAGAAAAAGAGTAAAATCTCTAATTTCATCAATCAGAAATGGTAAAGATGAAATAACAACAGACTCCTCAGAAATTCAAAAAATCCTTAATGAATATTACATTAAACTCTCTTCTCAGAAGTATGAAAATCTGAAGGAAATAGATCAATACTTGGAAACATGCCACCTTCCTAGACTTAGCCAGAAAGAAGTGGAAATGTTGAACAAGCCTATAACAAGTTCTGAAATAGCATCAAGTATAAGAAATCTCCCCCAAAAGAAAATCCCAGGACCAGATGGCTTCACATCAGAATTCTACCAAACCTTTAAAGAGGAACTAGTACCTATATTATTTAACCTTTTCCAAAACATATAAAAAGAAGGACTACTACCCAACACATTCTATGAAGCAAACATCACCCTGATTCCCAAACTACGAAAAGACCCAACAAGAAAAGAAAATTATAGACCAATATCTCTAATGAATACTGATGCAAAAATATTTAATAACATCCTAGCAAACAGAATACAACAACACATCAAACAAATTATGCATCATGACCAGGTGGGTTTCATCCCAGGGTCCCAACTTGTTCAATATACGTAAATCCATCACATAAACACATTAAAAAACAAGGACCACATTATTTGATGCAGGAAAAGCTTTTGACAATATCCAGCATTCTTTCTTGATCAGAATGCTTAAGAAAATAGGTCTATAAAGAACATTTCTTAAACTGATGGAGGCCATCTACAGCAAACCCACAGCCAGTATTGTATTGAATGGAGTAAAATTGAAATTATTTCCACTCATATCTGGAACCAGGCAATGATTTTCCTTGTCTCCACTGCTTTTTAACATTGTAATGGAAGTCTTAGCCATCACAATCAGGAAAGAGAAGGCAATCAAGGGAATCCAAATATGACCAGAGGAGATCAGACTGTCACTCTTCACAGATGATATGATTTATATGTGGAAAACCCCAGGGACTCAACTACAAAACTCCTAGCAGTGATCAAGGAATACAGCAACATCTCAGGATACAAAATTAACACTCACAAATCTGTAGCCTTTATATATATCAACAATAATCAAGGGGAAAAAACAATCAAGGACTCTATTCCCTTTACAATAGTGCCAAAGAAGATGAAATATCTGGGAATGCACCTAACGAAGGATGTGAAAGATCTCTGTAAAGAGAACTATGAAACTCTGAGAAAAAATTAACTGAAGATGTTAACGAATGGAAAAATATACAATGCTCATGGCTTGGAAGAATCAACATTGCTAAAAAGTCTATACTACCTACAGCACTCGACAGATTTAAAGCAATCCCTATTAAAGCACCACCATCATACTTTAAAGACCTGGAAAAATTTGTACTTCATTTTATATGGAAACAGAAAAAAACTTGAATAGCCAAGACATTACTCAGAAATAAAAAACATTGGGAGGAATCATGCTTTCAGACTTCAGACTGTACTATAAATCGATAGTGATGAAAACAGCATGGTACTGGCACAAAAACAGAGAGGTAGGTTTATGGAACAGAACTGAAGACCAAGAAGTGAATCCAGACACTTATCATCATTTGATCTTTGATAAGACTATCAAAAATATAAATTGGGGAAAATATTTCCTATTTAGCAATGGTGCTGGGTGAATTGGCTGGTGACCTGTAGAAGACTGAAACTGGACCCACACCTTTCTCCTCTAACAAGAATTGACTCTCATTGGTTAAAGGACTTAAACTTAAGACATGAAACTATAAAAATTCTTGGAGAGAGTGCAGGGGAAACAATTGAAAAAAATTGGCCTTGGAGAATACTTTACAAGGAGGACACCCCAGGCAATTGAAGCAACATCAAAGATACATTACTGGGATCTGATCAAATTAAAAAGCTTCTGCACTGCCTAGAGCACACTAAGTAAAGCATATAAATATCCCTCAGAATGGGAGAGGATTTTTGCAAGTTATATTTCTGACAAGGGTCTAATAACCAGAATCCACAGAGAACTCAAACTTATTAATAAGAAAAACACACGTGTTCCCATTTCATTGTGGGCAAGAGACATGAACAGAAGTTTCTCTGAAGACAAGCGCATGTTCCACAGACACATGAAACCATTCTCATCATCTTTAATCATTAGAGAAATGCAAACAAAAGCCACTCTGAGATACCATCTAATTCCAGTAAGAGTAGCCCACATCACAAAATCCCAAAACTACGGATGCTGACATGGACGTGGAGAAAAGGGAACACTTCTGCACTGCTGGTGGGAATGACAGCTAGTACGTTCCTTTTGGAAGGAAGTTTGGAGAACACTCAGGGATGTAAAGGTAGATCTGCCATTTGATCCTGCAATTCCTTTTCTAGATGTATATCCAAAAGACAAAAAATCATTTGGCAATAAAGATATTTGCACCAGATTGTTCATTGCAGCTCAATTCAGAATTGCCAAGTAATGGAAGACGCCCAGTGCCCATCGACCCATGAAAGGATTAATAAATTATGGTATATGTATACCATGGAATACTATGTAGGATTTAAAAAAAAAATGGACACTTTACCTCTTTTCTGTTTACATGGATGGAGCTGGAAAATATTCTTCTTAGTAAAGTATCTCAGGAATGGAAAAAAAAAATCCAATGTACTCAATACTACTATAAAACCAATTTATAATCACTCACACTTTCATATGAAAGATGAATCATAAGTATAGCCCAGGATGAAGGAGGGAAGGGAACATGAGGGGAAGGAAGGAGGGTGGTTGTTAGAGGGAGAGTTAAAAGGGGGACCACATCTATGGAGCACATTGCAAGTACAAGTTGGATCTATCAAGTGTAGAACACAAATGTCTTAAAACTGTAATTGGGTAAATGAGGTGAAGGCTATGTTAATTAGTAGGATGTAAGCACTCCAATTTGTATAAATAATCAACACATTGAATCCCATAATGGCATAAATGTATTCATGATCTATGTACAAATGACTTAATTTTTTTAAAAAAGAAATAATATGGTTGTTGCATAAAGGGTTATTTATAGTCATTTCCAATGTAACATTTTTATTGGTCCCTACCTTATTAAATTACTTAGTCCTTATTGTATACTAAAGATAATAACATAGGAAATACATAATAGAAAATACATTAATATTCATCAATTGAATGAGTAGTTCAAGTAAGTTATAGTGTATCCAAGCTTTGGAAAATTATGCAGCTATTAAAAATAAAAACAAGAATCATATTTAATTGAATATATAATTTAAATATATAAATATATAATTTATATGTTTATATTTATATTAATATGTCTCCTTACACATTCCTAATTTTTTCCTAAACCCTCTATTTATACCCAGAAAGAAAAAAAATAAAACAGAGGAAAGAAAGCAATCTAAAAATTATGCCTGAAAGGTTAAAACTTGTTAAATTTGATAGTTGGAATATGAATGGCCTTTATTTTCTTGTTTTTACTTCTCTGAAGATCATTTCAAAAAATAACACTATATGTAATTGTTTTTAATTATGAGGGGTGGTTAAAACTGCTTTTGGTAATACTTCTATAATCTTTCATTACTAATCAAGGAATAACGAAAATGTTAACTAAGTGTCTGATTTCAATAAATTAGAGGATACAGTAAAGCCAAAGAAGCAAAAAGAAGCAATTAAAACTAAAAATATATTTTAATGAACTATAAATTGGAAAAAGAACAGAATAAAAAACAAAACCATGAGTAAACCCTGGGTATGAAAAGAAGGTTTAGGAAAAAAATTAGGAATGTGTAAGGAGACATATTAACAGATAAAATAACAGATTGTTTTTCAATTGTTAAAAATATGTACATATAGTTTGATGAAAATAAACTTAAATTCTCAATTAAAATGATATATTTATAGAAAGAAATACAAATTTCCAAAATTGAATCAAGAAGATATAGACAAATTGAATAGATAATTACAAAAGAATTTAAACTTGGTAAAAAATTATTTCCAGGATATAATCCCAGGTCCCTTTATTTTTCACATACAAATTGTAGAAATTTTTGAATTGGTCATTTTTTAAACTATTTCATGGGCTAGAGAAGGACATAAAATTTCTATACACTATTTTGAGAAATTAATATATCTGTAATTCCCATTTTAGACAAAATTAGCAATCACATAAACCCAAAACGGGGGGCAAACTCACATTTGAATAAAGATATATATATATAAGTAAAATTCTAACAGAGACAAACCACATAATACTAACCCCAAAACAAAGGTTAAGAAAATGGACTCTGAAGTCAGAAGAGCTGGGAGACCTACCAGTCCAGAACCCTCCCCTCAGGGTGTACTTTTCCCTCCTTTCATAACTAGCCTCAGTAGGGCCGTCTCAGCCAAAGAACGCAGCTAACACCCCCAGTGTGAACAGACCAAAGCCATTTCAGTTTCTGTTGCACGTTGGTGATTTCAAATCATTTTTAGGGGAAAGAGCTGTCATCCGACTTCACTTGCCAGAAACATCTGGGCCTCAGCTCCTACTCTTTGAGAAATGCTAACACAGCTATAATTCAAACTCACAAAAAACAAGAGACAGGCTAACAGGACTCAGAGGAGGAAAGTATTACTTCTGATCAGACGGACAGGAATTGGGACATTTGGTGGTGGCCTTTGGTCTGGTTCTTCCAAGACAGAGTTTGGATATCCTTATATTACACACAACACAGAGAGAGAGAAATGTAATAGCATATATTTTATTTCATAACAAAACAAGAAGAAGAGAGAAAGGAAAAGCAACAACTACCACCACCACCCAGGTCCAGTCAGTCATTATGGTAATAAACGTACAACATTGTTTAACTTTGGGGTTCCTAATAATACAGGCCTCCCTGTTCAATTTGAATTTTGGATTAAATAATTTTTTAGTTTAACTATGTCCAAACATGCAATATTTGGCAGAAACCACCACAGGGCCAGGAGTGTATTATCAGAAAGTTCAGCAGGAATGCCTTTCACTTGCATTTTGGACATTCATAGAATGTTTTGTGTAGCTTTTTCTCTATTCTTTACCCTTTAACCCTCTAAAAATTTCAGTGGGATTCACATGTCAGAAACATTAGTGCTGGGCCAAGAAAAAGGAGAGCCACCGGAGCCCCTGAGGGAGACAGTCCTGGAGAGACAAGTGTCTGTGGTGAGCCCTACACACGTCTCCACCAGGACAGGCTTTGTGCCACACGTTCAGAATGGGCAGCTCTGCAAGAGGCCAGGCCAGGGAGCAAATAGGCAAGCTAAAGGTAGACAAATCCAGGAGGGCAAAGACAGCCACTTTTCCTGAACACATCACTGAATTGTGAGTTTTAAGAGGCAATATCACTGACCATTATGGTATGTGGGATTTCCACAAAACTGTTTCCAAAGATGGCTGTGATAAATATTTCCCAAGAGGAGGCAACTCTGCAAAGCCACAGTCATACCACAGTGATTAAGAAAATGAAGTCTGAAGTCAGAGCTGGGTGTGACACACATGGGCTGAGCGACCCTGGCAAGAGTGCTCATGCTCTCTGCAGACTCAGTTTCCCTTCTGGAAAATGAAAATAGGCATAAGGTAATTAAGCAAGAAAAAATATATAGTGCCTGTTTACTCACTAAGAGGTAATTATCATCGTAATATTTCAGTGTATTTTTGATGTTATCAAGAGGCTAAAAAAAAAACTATAAGAAAACTATTGATCTGCAAAGCATTTCTTCACACCCCTGGGAAGAATAGGGGATCTGTCTAGAATCAGGGTTCCCATAGTTTGGATCAATTCCCACATCCTTGGACAGATGGAAAATCTATCCAGTGGGCTCCTGCTTTTGGAAAAAGGAACCCAAGTCACTTACAAAGGAATGAGCAAGGAGGGGCTGGGAAAACATTCATTTCAAATGACTTCAAAATAGAAAAATTTTCAGAAGTAGGGATTTTCTGAGATTCCAAGATTTTTGAGAACTTCCTTTTCTCAGAAGGAAGAAAGTAGGTTATGTGCTCTTAACCCAATGAGGTTTAAGGTCATAGTAGGGAGAGAGAGAGAGAATATGGTTGACCTTAATAAGCTCCCAGAAAAGCCCAGAACTCTTGGGATTAATCCAAAATCAAGCAGAGTTTCTAGTGGAGAGATCCAAGCTCCCAAATTTAAGTACTAGTGTTAATAGAATGAAACCAAATCTAGGACAGCTCCTAAACAACTACCATTAAACTAACATTTATATGTTGTAAGAACTAAAATCTCCTTGCCACAACTTCCTTTTATAAAAAAGCCTCAGCCACCACCAGATAGCAAGCTCTGTGAAGGGAGGGATGACATCAGCTTTTTTTACTGTTAAATGCATGTGGAATGGGCAGATAGCTGTCACATTGAACTGAATGGCTAAAAGTCACATAATGAGATAGTGGTGGCAGTTGGGATATAACCCCCAATCTGATTCCTAAAACCCCACTCACCCTATGGCATAGTGCCTGTCAAAGCAGCTGACTTTGACCAGAAACACCAGAAACGACCCCAAAGCAGGCTTCTACCCTGGTCCTCTCCCTAGTGCTCCCCTTGGATCCACCAAGCTGAGCCAGAATTGCCACTTGGAGGGACACCTTTGAGAAAATGTATGAATCTAGAAATTGTGCCAGATACTGCTGGTTGTAATATTCAATGTATTTTTTTTTTTCCTTTTAGAGACTGACTTTATCGCCCTCAGTAGAGTGCTGTAGTGTCTCAGCTCACAGCAACCTCCAACTCCTGGACTTAGGCGATTCTCTTGCCTCAGCCTCCCAAGTAGCTAGGACTACAGGCACCTGCCATAACGCCTGGCTGTTTTTTGTTACAGTTTGGCCGGGGCCAGGTTTGAACCTGCCACCCTCAGTACATGGGGCCAGCGCCCCACCCACTGTGCCACAGGCGCCACCCCATATTCAATGTACTTTTGATGTTATCAAAAGGCAAAAAAAAAAAAAAAAATTATAAGAAAAATGCAGAGCATTTCCTCACACCCCTGGGAAGAATTGGGGATCTATGGTCTAGAATCAGGGTTCCCATGGTTTGTAACCTGATATATAACCTCTCAAGTATCTATTTTTTCCATTTTTCTCTTTCTAAAAAAAGCTTGATTTATTCACACACATGACTAAGTTCCCAATTTAAAATACACACCTCTTGACAAGATACCAAAGCCTGCTAATGAAGCAGAGATGATGACAGGATTTTGCCTCCAGGGAGCCAGCAAGGGACTTCTGGACCCCAGGAGGAGGACAAAAACAGTGGAAAACTGGCAAGTGGCCACGTGTGTTCAATCGACCTAATCACACCAGCAACCGTGAGTACAAGCAGCAGTGAGACTGCAAACCGGAAAGGCCTTACCTGTGAACTGTTTTGGTGTTCTTGGACTTGACATTCAGTTGAGCTGTCTTGGGGAGAGCTTGAGCAGGAATGTGGAGAACATTGGACATTGTCTGGGGCCCCAGAATGAGCCACTGAGCTGGGCGAAGTAAGCCATTGTGAAAGAACTGCTCTGGCAAGCTCCACCCTCAAGGTCCCAGGGCAAGGATCAAGTGGGACAAAGTAACCTAGTGACTGAGCAGCCTAAAGGTGAGGACTGAACTGCCTTACAGCCGTAATACTTAGGGGTAGAGTGAGGTGGTTTTGGCACACTGGAGCCTTGGGCTGTTGTCCCGGGTAGAGTGCCCTGACGTAACAGCTCATAGCAACCTCAAACTCCTGGGCTTGGCACCGCCCAGACCTCCATAAGAGCTGTGCAGTGACCCCCGACAAGTGACCCACACCCACCGGGCCTCTGCATTCCCTGACCAGGAACTGCAGGAACCACGCAACCCTGCATCCTCCCTCCTGTGTCCTCCAACCCTCCACACTAGCTTGTTCATCTGGCCAGGGACCCTGGTAGCTGTGTGCCCTCTGGAGCCCTCTCTGCCTCTGCATAGAGCCCTTCTCCTGGCCAGAGACTGCTGGAGCCTTGGGTTCTCTGTGCCAAAGTCACTGGGCACCACGCACTCCCAGAACTGTGAGCACCACCCCCAGCCCTGTTGCTGGATCCGGGTATATCACACATCGGAGATGCTTCCACAACCAGAACTCCCTAGCTAGAGCAGCCCCAGAGGAACTACACAGGGTCACTCCCTACCAAGATCCAGCAACAATAGAGTGATCCCGCTGTGGTCTAATCTTGGAGAGACACTTCCCCAACTCTGAGGACGGCCAGAGGCAATGGTAAAAAACAATCATGAGGTGAAAGCAACAGAAAAACTCTGGCAATATGAATAATCAGAGTAGATCAACTCCCCCAAGGATCAATGGGGTAGAAACAGCACAAGACCCCATGCACAAACAAATAGCTGAGATGTCAGAAATTGAATTCAGGATCTGGATAGCAAATAAGATCGAATTAGAATTCCAAAAGTTATCTCAAGAATTCAACGAATTCAAAGAGCAATTGACCAAAGATTTTGACACATTGAGACAAGAAGTTGCATCCTTCAAAGATCTGAGAAACACAGAAGAATCCCTCAGTAACAGAATGGAGCAAGCAGAAGAAAGGATTTCTGACATTGAATACAAAGCTTTCGAACACTCCCAAAACCTCGAAGAAAAAGAGAAATTGAGAGCAAAATCAGACCACTCTCTCAGAGAGCTCTGGGATAATTAGAAGAAAACCAATATTCATCTTATAGGGATCCCCAAAAATGACAAAGTGGCTTCACAAGGCACAGAGTCTCTTCTCCATGAGATTATGGAGGAGAACTTTCCAGATATGCCAAGAGATTCCGATATTCAGATAGCAGACAGGTTGAGAACTCCAGCACGACTCAACCCAAATAAGATATCCCCCAGACGCATCACAATCAATTTCACTAAAGCTAATATGAAGGAGAAAATCCTGAAAGCTGCCAGACGAAAAAAAACCATGACCTACAAGGGGAAGAATATTAGAATAACTGCAGATCTCTCTGCTGAAACCTTTCAAGCTAGAATAGGATGGTCATCGACTTTTAATCTCCTAAAGCAAAATAACTTTCAACACAGGATCCTATACCCAACTAAACTGAGCTTCATTTATGATGGAGAAATTGAATACTTCAATGACATTCACATGTTGAAGAAATTTGCCACAACTAAACCAGCTCTCCAAGACATTCTTAGATCTATTCTCCATAAAGATCAATGTAATTCTCCACCACAAAAGTAAACCCACCCAAAACATTTTTGATCAAATTCCAACTTCCACAGTCGCAAAAGGATTAAAAATGTCCACTGGACTCTCAAAAGGCTTATCAATATTCTCAATAATTGTGAATAGTTTAAATTGTCCTCCAGAG
>CAUYPK010029675.1:0-16530 GCA_963574355.1 Loris lydekkerianus
AATCCAGCCTGGGCCTGCCAAACAATGACATCGACAACAACAACAACAAAAATAGCCAGGCACCTATAGTCCCAGCTACCTGGGAGGCTGAGGCAAGAGAATCACTTAAGCCCAAGAGTTTGAGGTTGCTGTGAGCTGTGATGCACGGCACTCTACCCAGGGTGACAAAGTGAAACTGTCTCAAAAATAAATAAATTAAATAAAATAGAAAAGTCTAAAAAAATAGCACAGTAAGCATAAAAAAGTGATATAAGCAGTGAGTAGTTTATTTATGGTCAGAGAATAAAGAAATTAAGTGTTGATCACAGTATTTGGGAAAAACACCATCATAACCATAATCATTGATTATGCTAAAGGCTAGGGATGGGTTCTTTTTTTTTTTGAGACAGTCTTACTATGTTGCCCTTGGTACGGTGACATGGCGTCACAGCTCACAGCAACTTCAAACTCTTGGGTTTAAGTGATTCTTTTGTCTCAGCCTCCCAAGTAGTTGGGACTGCAGGAGCTCACCACAATGCCCGGCTATTTTATTTTTTGGTTGCAGTTGTCCTTGTTTAGCAGTCCCAGGCTGGGCTCAAACCCGCCACCTCTGGTATATGTGGCTGGTACCCTACTCACTGAGCTACAGGCGCTAAGCCCCGGCTATTTTTTGTTGCAGTTGTCATTGTTGTTTAACTGGCCTGGGCTGGGTCCAAACCCGCCAACCTCGGTTTATGTGTATGGCACTGTAACCACTGTGCTACTGGCACTGAGCCTGTTTTTCTCGCTTTTGCTCAGGCTGGACTTGAACTCCTGAGCTCAAGCAATCCACCCACCTTGGCCTCCCAGAGTGCTGGGATGAGAGGCGTGAGCCACCATGCCTGGCTTGGATTCTCTTAATTATTTGCCAAAGTGTCATCCCAGTAGGCACTACTCTACTTCTCAGGCAGGGCATGTCCCAAATGGCCTTCAAGGAAAGACAAGGAAAGGGAGGAAAAATACAGTTTAAGCAAAGGCACAGAGACTTGTTCTCAGATAAAGATTTAATGAACCTTTAAATTTTGTTGCAAATTTACATGTTTACACATTTGGGACTCCCTCCTTTCAAAGAAATATTCCTTTTCTTTTTCTGTAACTTTAAAAAAAAACCTATTTTTTTTAGGTGACATATAAACATATATATTTCAGGGCTGTTTCCAATGATCTAAAATTTGTGGTAAATGAGGATAATTCAACTTCCAACTATCCAGATAATTACTTTTTTTTTTTTTTTTATTTGAGAGAGACTCACTTTGTCATCCTCAGTAGAGTGCCATGGCATCATAGCTCACAGCTACCTCAAATTCTTGGGCACAAGTGATTCTCTTGCCTCAGCCTCCCAAGTAGCTGGGAACACGCGCGTCTGCCACAACTCCCAGTTATTTTTAGAGATGAGGTCTTGCTCTTGCTCAGGTTGGTGTCCAACCCCTGAGCTCAGGCAATCCACCCGCCTCGGCCTTCCAGAATGTGGGATTATAGGCATGATTCAGGAGTTAATAACCATGAATCAGTTTCAGGGAAAATTACTTGTATACTTTTTTTTGGCATGATGTGTACCTGGTACCTTCCTTCTACAGAAACAGGCCACAGGTGCCATCACTTCCCAGAAGAGTCTAATCCTTCTCAAACCTACTAATTTCAATCACCTAGTTACATCTTACAACCTGCAAGTCCCATTCTATTGTTTGCATTACTCACCCCTCTTAGGAACATAACCCTTGGGAACCTAACATCTTGGGCTGTGTGACTGCCTAAGTTGTAAGGACAAAGGATATCTGAAAGGCAAGTTATTTGTTCTGAAAAATACAGCAGTACCTCCCCATATGAAGAGTCTCAATGCTGGAAGACTGGACTGAGGGCTGTCTGGTAAGACTTAATTATACATACACACTCCCTCCCTCCATCTCTGAAGGGGAAAAGCAACCAGGACAAACTGCAGTCTCAAAACACCCAACAATGAGCTGGTGCCACATCATCAACTTCAGGGACACCAAGGATTGGCTCTGCCACACCGTCTCACCCACATGGCTATACAGGTGCACGGATCTCGCCTCTCTTCAAGGGTCCTCCAGCCAACCCATGATTCTGGTGGGAAGATTTAGGAAAAGCAGTAAAATCTCGACAGGCAGGGGGCTTGCATAACTCCTCAAGTCAGTAATGATATAAATGCAGCACCTTGTTGGGGGGAGAGGGGGGCTGCAATCCTAGCTCTCTGGGAGGCCGAGACAGGTGGCTTGCCTGAGCTCGTGAGTTCGAGACCAGCCTCAGTCAGAGAGAGACCCCTGTCACTAAAAAATAGCCGGGCGATGTGTCAGTCACCTGTAATCCCAGATACTCGGGAGGCTAAAACAACAGGATCACTTCAGCCCAAGAACTTGAGGTTGCTGTGAGCTATGATGCAGCAGCACTCAACCAAAGGAGACAAAGTGAGACACTGTCTCAAAACAACAACAAAAAAGCAGCATCTTGAGATTTAAAGGAAGACCTAGATAATCCGTCTAACAGGAACTTCTTTCAGAGCAGCTGGAAGGCCACCACTACTTTCGGGGGAGGGGTAGCCAAATATCAGACTGATCGATGCCGGATGGGGAACTAGGCAGACACCAAAACCAATTCCTCACAGAGCGGAACAGCTCCGCCCCTGCATTTGCTCAGGGACCCTCCCGGCTCCACGGCTGGGTCTGTCTGCAGGGATCCTGCCAGTCTATACTCGCGTCCCCCCTCGGAGCTCGACACACAACCCGCGCCGCCCCCACGCCCGCCCGACGTCCAGATGCCTCTCCTGCCGCCGAGTCCCCAGGGCTAGGGACCCGCTACAGCCCACCGACCCCTCCCAGCCCAAGTCTGGGCCGGGCCAAACCTCCGAGTTCCCCGGGACCACAGTTCGCATCCCGTATCCGCAGCTCCCACGCCGACACCACCCTGCGGAGCCGGGCTCCATCTTGGCCTCTGCGCCTGCGCGGGACTCCTCCCCGTCCCGAATTCCCGCGGAGGAGCAGCTATCCCGGCCGCAACCCGGGACCGTAGGCCTCAGTGCCGCGGCCGCTCGGGGCTGACCTCGCGAGGGGCAGTCGCGCCCAGGCCACGACGGGGGGGGGCCGGGGGCTGAGCACGACAGCCCAGGGAAAGGCGGCCCTCCCGCACCCCGCGGCGGAGGCAGCCGGCGGGACGCAGCGGGTCCTTCCTCCATTGGAAGCTCTCCGCGGGAAGCGGCGGGAAGCCCCAGGAGAATGTGGGGGGCCGCCCAGCCCGGGGCCTTTAAAACCCTCGCGGCGTTCGCTTTCCGCAAGGCTGTGGCGAGTGTGGGCGGCCGCGGGCTCAGCTCTGCAGCCTCATATTGGTGCGGGTGCCTCCCGGGAGCCAGACGCTCCTGCCAAGGAAGAGGCGCGCCCAGCTGTCCCCTCAGAGTCTCCCGCTGAGGAGACGTCGCTTCCAGGAAGAAGCACCCCCCGGCTGGGGAGAGGAGGGGGAGCGGCCCAAGAAGCCGCGGCGCCTCCCGCACGGCTCCGCACCTCCGCCTGCTCCGAGCCCATCGGGGCGGAGACCACCAGCCGGCGCCCGGCCCACCCTGGACCGGCTCCCGCCACTGCACCTCCACCCCGCCCCTTACCCCGCCCCCTGCAAGCCTCCTCCCGCCCCGGGACCGCCTCCTACAACCCCTTCTCCCGCCCCGCCCCGCCCCTTAACCCACCCCCTGCAGCCGGCCTGCCCTCCTGCCCCGCCCCTTAGCCTGCGTCTCCGCAGCCTCCTCCCGCCCCCGGACCCGCCCCCTGCAGGCCTCCTCCCGCCTCCGCCCCCTGCAGCCTACCTGCCCTCCCGCCCCACCCCTTAACCCGCCTCTCTTCAGCCTCCTCCCGCCCCCGGACCCGCCCCCTGCAGGCCTCTAGCCCTACTCCGCAACCCGCCTGCCCTCCCGCCACACCCCTTAGCCCGCCCTCCCGCCCGCAGTCTCCTCCCGCCCCCTGGACCGCTTCCTGTCCGCTCCCCCTGCACCACGTCCTTAACCCACCCCGTCCAGCCCGCCTGCCCTCCCCCGCCCCGCCCCTTAACCCGCCTCTCCGCAGCCTCCTCTCTCCCCTGAACCGCTCCCTGTCCAGCCCCCCAACCCCCGCACCCCGCCCTTAACCCACCCCCTGCAGTCCAACTGCCCTCCTGAGCCCGCCCCCTGCAGCCGTCCTCCCGCCCCGGCCTGACTCCACAGGCTCCTCCCGCTGTCCCAGATCCCCCCAGGCAGTCCTCCCACAGCAGCCCTCCCTTCCCCTTCCTTTGAGTTATCTGGGCCTGCGGGACGCCCAGCTGGACATCTACCTGACCAGTTTTGCTAGTATTTCCCTATTGTTTTTTTTCAAACTGAAAGTGGTTTAGTCTAAACAAAATTAACAAAAATACAGGAATATGAAATACATATTTATATTGATTATATCAGTAATTTATACTAACGTATAAATATTAAAAAATTATTTGACACATATGGAGAGGGTAACAGAGCAGATGTGGCAAATACTAAAAATGGGTGAATCTAGATAAAGAGTATACGGGAAATTATGTCATTATTCCTTCGATTTTTCTGTGAGTCTCAATTTTTTTTCAGAGTAACCAGTTTTTTGTTTTGTTTTTTTTTTGAGCCAGAGCCTCAAGCTGTCGCCCTGGGTAGAGTGCTTTGTCATCACAGCTCACAGCAACCTCCAATTCCTGGGCTCAAGCGATTCTCCAGCCTCCGCCTCCCAAGTAGCTGGGACTACAGGCACCAGCCACCACGCTCGTCTATTTTTTGGTTACAGCCGTCATTGTAGTTTGGGGGGCCCAGGCTGGATTCAAACCCACCAGCTCAGGTGTATGTGGCTGGCGCCTTAGCCGCTTGAGTCACAGGCACCGAGCAGAGTTCAATTCTTAATTAAATACTTTATGGCAACATAAGCGAACTAGTTAGTATTAATGTGTGATGAATGAGAAGAAGAAAGTGTGGGTGGCACCTGTGGCTCAGTGGGTAGGGCCCAGGCCCCATATACCGAGGGTGAAGGGCGCCTGTGGTACCAGCTACTCGGGAGGCAGAGGCAAGAGAATCGCTTGAGCCCAGGAGGTGGAGGTTGCTGTGAGCTGTGACACTAAGTCACTGTACCAAGAGCGATAAAGTGAGACTCGGTCTCAAAAAAAAAAAAAGAAAAAATGTGTACTGTTAGAGAATCACATTAACAATATGTTAACTGTAATGCCCAAATACTGTATTTCTTTCTTTTTTTTTTTTTTGAGACAGAGTCTCACTCTCTCATCCTGGGTAAACTGCTGTTGGATCACAGCTCACAGCAACCTGCAACTCCTGGGCTCTAGCAATCCCCTTGCTTCTGGAATAGCTGAGACTACGGGCACCCACCACAACCTCCAGCTAATTTTTCTGTTTTTAATGGAGACAGGTCTTCTTGCTCAGGCTGGTCTGGAACTCCTGAGCTCAAGAGATTCACTCACTTCGGCCCCCCAGAGTGCTAGGAATACTGTTGTGAGCCACCTCTCCAGGTCCAAAACCTTTTGATGTAGCTTAAATTAAACACTTTTTTTTTCGAGACAGAGTTGCACTTTGTCACTTTGTCACCCTTGGAAGAGTGCTGTGGCATCACAGCTCACAGCAACCTAAAACTCTTGGGCTTAAGCAATTCTCTTATCCCAGCCTCCCAAGTAGCTAGGACGACAGGTGCTTGAATTCAAAACTTAAAAGATATTTTTGCATACAAGAAAAGACAAATGTCAAGTAATAGAGATGACTGAGACAGACTTACCACTTTATAGCACTTGACTTCACCCTTTATAATTTAGACAGTGGACAATTCAGTTCTCTGAACTCATGTTCTTCATCTTAGGAATGTGAATGGTGCTTAAAGGTGATCACTATTCGGGAACACCATTGTTTTAATAGATACTATCTCATTTTGATTTTGGTCCTAAACATATCTGTATACAGCGTGTTTATAAAGTTCGTGTGCAAATTAAAATAGTTGACTGTAAGGCTGGGTGAGGTGGTTCTACATCTGTAATCCCAGCACTTGGGAGGCTGAAGCAGGAGGATTGCCTGAGCTCATGAGTTCAAGATCAGGCTGAGCCAGAGCCAGACCTCATCTCTTAAAAATAGCCAGGTGTTGTGGTGGCACCTGTAGTTCCAGTTACTTGGGAGGCTGAGGCAAGAGAATCACTTAAACCCAAGACTTTGAGGTTGCTGTGAACTGTGACACCACGGCACTCTACCAAGGGCAACAAAGTGAGACCGTCTCAAAAAAAAAAAAAAATGTATGGCTGAAAAAAATATATAGGCTAAAAAATATATAGCTTTGATATACAGAAGACTGTCAAAATATCTGAAATCTGCTGATATAGTTATTATTATTTATTTATTTTTGCTTAGCAGACCCAGGCCAAGTTCGAACCTGCCGCCTTTGGTGCATGGGGCTGGTGATCTAACCACTAAGCCATGGGCACCTAGCCTGATATTATTTTCTTTAGGAAAAATAGTTGCATCTTCCCTAGTCATTGTTTAACCTTGTTGGACTGAGATGGGGGCTAGGCACTGTGGTGGCCACTTAACTGGATATGAAAATGAATGAGAGAGGCCCTAGCCACAGAACTTGTAATTCTATCCTGAGAACAGACATAAGGGATAATAATAATGACCCTATAAAACAAATGCCACAAGAGGAATCCTAGAATGCAACAGGGGAAGTGACAAATGCTACCTGGGAGGAATCCAGAATGGTTCCACAGCAGGATCCCAGCAAGTGCTATGTGGACCACTGATGTTGATTATTCTTTTCTAGAATTAATGTGACTGGCTTTGGACCCGATCCCCAGCAAGATGTTTACCAAGTAGCTTCTTCTTTTCTCACCAATGCAAAACAGATGTAAATGAGCTCAAAATCACCTCACCTCTGGAACACTAAGGTTTAATCTCTTTGTGGAGATAGTATGGAAAAACAATGACACATAAAGTATGGGACAGGGGCTTTGCAATTGGGAACAACCCCAGGCCCAAGTGTTGTCCCGAGGTCCACCACCTAACTAGTACCTGAGGAGCTTTGCATGTGTCATTTTTCCTTGCTAATCTTTTAGCTTCCTTTTCTATAAAAATGTGAAAATATTAGTTCCCATTCTATAGAGATGTAGTGAACATTAACTGAAATGACACATAAGGGGCAAGGCTGAATAAATGTAGTGACTGTTGCTGTGTTAGTCCACTGCGCTGCTACAACAAAATACCTGAGACGAGATTATTTTAAAAGAACAGAAATGTTTTTCTTATAGTTCTAGACGCTGGGAGGCTCAAGACCCAGATGTCACCAGGTTTAATTGCCTGGTAAGGGTTGCTTTCTGCTCCAAATGGCACCTTGCTGCTGGGTCCTCCAGAGGGAAGGAAGGCAGTGTTTTCTTGTGGTAGAAGGCAGAAGGACAAGAAGGTTGAGGACTCCATGAACCTTCTTTCATAAAAAGCTTAATCCCATTCATGAAAGAGAAGCCCACACAGCCTACCTAATCACCTCTTAAAGGCACCACCTTTAATTCTAGTTTACAAGTTTAATGTCTGGATTTTGGAGGGCACACATTCAAACCATAGCAACAGCTGAGACCCCTCCTTCTCCAGGAGCTTGGCTATGGGGGGGGTTCCAGGTGTGGGGAAAGTGTGGAGGTGAAAAGATGGAGGATTGCACAGGACATTAATTAAAGACACACTATACCCTCAGTCCTCCATTTTTCATTACCCCAAATGAATGATTTCTTAAATGCATGTGTTTGTTACTAATCATGGATATGAATATTGCAATATGAATTTTACATTGATAAGTATATTTTGTAGTTATATTTTATATCATTTTATGATACTCAGTGAGTCTAAACTAAAAATAAATGTTAGTATCAATTTATTTTTAAGTTAACACCCTACAGTTTATTAAAAAAAATTATAGTGGGACATAATTATAAGAGGGACTTGACCTAACGAGTGCAAACATTGTAACCTAATTCTTTGTACCCTCAATAAAAAAAAAAGAAAAAAATTGTAAAGAATATGTGTAGCACTATAGTTACAAAAATCGAACTCTATTAATATATTCACCTTGTCCTTACCTAAAGTCTCTTTTTCTACATTGGTGAAGTTGGGTTAGTTAGTAATGACAGTTTCGTCAGCAGATGTTATCCAGATTAAAAGGTTTCTAGGCTTGGCGCCCATACTCAGGGCTTAGGGCACTGGCCACCAGGCCTGCTAAAGAACAACTGCAACAACGAACAAACAGCCAGGCCTTGTGGCGGGCACCTGTATAGTCCCAGCTACTTGGGAGGCTGAGGCAAGAGAATTGCTTAAGCCCAAGAGTTTTAGGTTGCTGTGAGCTGTGACACCATCACACACTACCAAGGGCAACATGGTGAAACTCTGTCTCAAAAACAAAAAGTTCCAGGCAGCCTCTGTGGCTCAGTGGGTAGGGCGCCAGCCCCATATACCAAGGATGGTGGTCCAAGCCCTGCCCCAGCCTAACTACAACAAAAAAATAGCCAGGCGCCTGTAGTCCCAGCTACTTGGGAGGCTGAAGCGGGAGAATCACCTAAGCCCAGGAGTTGGAGGTTGCTGTGAGCTGTGATGTTCTAGCACTCTACTGTGAGCAATAGAGTGAGACTGTCTCTACCAAAAAAAAAAAAAGTTTCTAAATTCCTTGAAACACTTTAAAAATGTACAAAAGTAGTGGTGGTAGGATGAGTGTGGTAGCTTATGCCTGTAATCCTAGCACTCTGGGAGGCCAAGATGGGTGGATTGCCTGAGCTCGCAAGTTCAAGACCAGCCTGAGCAAGAGCAAGACCCTGTCTCTAAAAATAGCTGGGCATTGTGGCGGGTGCCTGTAGTCCCACGTACTTGGGAGGCAGAGGCAAGAGAATGACTTGAGCCTAAGAGTTTAAAGTTGCTGTGAGCTATGATGTTACAGAACTTTACAGGGGTGACAAAGTGAGGCTCTTGTCTCAAAAAAAAAAAAAAAAGTAGTGCTGGTGATATATGATATGATATGAAAGGCATCATGAGCCTTATTTTGGGAATCAAATAGAAAGTTAAGGCCAGGGTGCTGGCTCACACCTGTAATCCTAGTACTCTGGGAGGCCCAGGCAGTGGATTAGCCTGAACTCAGAGATTCGAGACCAGCCTGAGCCAGAGTGAGGACCCCCCATCTCTACAAAAATATAAAAGTCGGGCATTGTGGCAGGTGCCTATAGTCCCAGCTACTTGGGAGGCAGAGGCAAGTGAATTGCTTAAGCCCAAGAGTTGTTATGAGCTATGATTCCATGGCATTCTACTGAGGGCAACAAAGTGAGACTCTGTCTCAATTAAAAAAAATAAATAAATAAACAAATTGAAAGTTAAATACTTCGTTAAATTAAATTAAAATTAAATTTGGCTAGCACCCTGGGAGGCTGAGGCGGGTGGATTACCTGAGCTCAGGAGTTCCAGACCAGCATGAGCAAGAGACCTGCAACTCTGCTAAAAATAGAAAAATGAGTGCACTTCTAGTCCCAGCTATCTGGGAGGCTGAGGCAAGAGGATTGCTTGAAGCCCAGGAGTTTGAGGTTGCTGTGAGCTGTGACACTAGGGCACTTTCCCAGGGTGAATTAGGGAGACTTTGTCTCAAAAAGAAAAATGTTCTGTAAATAAAGGTACATTTAGTTACAATTTCCCAATGTGTGGCTACTTTAGGGACAACTTTTGGGACACCCTGTATTAAACATTTTGAAAAGAAAACAGTCACCTCTCAAATTAAATTAAATTACAGTGCCACCAACTATTTAAAAATAACTCTCCAACTTAACATTGCTATTGTAAGTTTTGGTATATTCTTGATCATGTTTTTTCAGTAATGAACAAACATTGTATTTTTCTTTTTCTTCTTCTTCTTTTTTTTTTTTTTTTGCAGTTTTTTGGCTGGGGCTGGGTTTGAACCCACTACTTCCAGCACATGGGGCCAGCACCTTACTCCTTTGAGCCACAGCTGCTGCCCCAAACATTGTATTTTTCATTTAACCTTATGGTATATGCATTTTTCTAGATTGTCATTTGGCTTTCATAGTCATTATTTTTAGTTATTACACAATATGCCATCAAATAGATTAGACTCTCTACTAAGACATCCCTTCCTTGTTGACATTTAGATTGCTTCCAGTTTTTCATTGTCAGGAAGCCAATGAACATCTTTAGGCATATGATTTTTATCATAAATCATCAGATATGGCGCTTGGGGCCAAAATGACTCTGAAGTTTTTATAGCTCTTGGGTTTCTTGAACCAGCATGGGGAAGGAGAAATAACCTGAGTGGAAATGGTGGGAAATGATCATAAAGGGTCATAAAACCCATAAGAGACAAAGGATAGGAAAGGTTCAGAAGGTCTAGATGCAGCTAATGACTGCAGCCAGCACTGAACTGTGGAAGCAGCTTTATTTATAAAGTCTCTTTAACAAGGTGAATCTTTTTTTGAGACAGAGTTTCACTATGTAGCTCTCAGTAGAATGCTGTGGTGTCACAGCTCCCAGCAACCTCCGATTCTTGGGCTTAAAGTGAGTCTCTTGCCTCAGCCTCCCAAGTAAGCTGGGACTACAGTTGCCCACCACAATGCCTGGCTGTATTTTTGTTGTAGTTGTCATTGTTGTTCAGCGGGCCCTGGCTGGGTTTTGAAACCACCAGCCCCGGGGCATGTGGCCAGTGCTGTAACCTCTTAACACCTGGGGTAAGGATTAACTTTAAGGAGGAAAAGCTGTGTGCTTGCCAATAAAGAAAGTATGCATGGGCTGTATGACTTCTGGCAGGTGAAAAGAATGTATGTTGTTAAAGGAGGAGACCGGGTTGGGAGTGGGTAGGGGTTGTTCCCTGAATGCCTCCCCAGGCTGTGGAGGCCCTGCCACCTCACAGCCTGTTACCCACACTTGGGATATACTACGAAATTGCTTCCCAAAAGGATCAAATTAAATTACAGTGCCACCAACTATTTAAAAATAACTCAATACACATGCATCTAGATGGTTATACATATGACTGTGACATAATTTCCTCGCCATATAGAAAATTGCCAATTTATTTGGCAATTTTTGAGCACTTGTGGCTCAAGCAGCTAGGGTGCCAGCCACATACATGGGAGCTGGTGGGTTTGAATACAGCCCAGGCCTGTCAAACAACAACAACTACAACCAAAAAAAAAACAATAGCCAGGCATCGTGGCAGGTGCCTGTAGTCCCAGCTACTTGGGAGGCGGAGGCAAGAGAATCTCTTAAGCCCAAAAGTATGAAGCTGCTGTGAGCTGTGACACTACAGCACTCTACCAAGGGTGACATAGTGAGATTCTGTCTCAAAAAAAGAAAAAGAAAAAGAAAGAAAATTACCAATTTATTTATAGCATTTTTTTTTTGAGACAATCTCAAGCTGTCACCTGGATAGAATGCTGTGGCATCATAGCTCACAGCAACCTCCAATTCTTGGGCTCAAGCAATCCTCTTGCCTCAGTTTTTCTGTTTTTAGTAGAGATGGGGTCTTGCTTTTTGCTCAGACTGGTCTTTAACTCCTGAGCTCAAGCAATTCACCTACTGTGGCCTCCCAGAGTGCTAGGATTACAGGCGTGAGCCACTGTGCTCAGCACCTCATTCTTTTTCTTATATATGCACGTTCATTTTTCTTGAAATGCATAATGGAATTATATGTAAATATATATATTTTAAATGTTACTATGATTTCTTTTCCATGCCTTTTTCCTGAAGGTATTTTATTTCAGAGTTTCCATAATTACAATGAATGTTGAGTCATTAATTTTCAAAACTGAGAAACCAGGCAGCACCTGTGGCTCAGTGAGTAGGGTGCCAACCCCATATGCCAAGGGTAGCAGGTTCAAACCCAGCCCCAGCCAAACTGCAACAAAAAAATAGCTGGGCCTGTGGCTGTCACCTGTAGTCCCAACTACTCGGTAGGCTGAAGCAAGAGAATCGCCTAAGCCCAGGAGCTGGAGGTTGCTGTGAGTTGTGACGCCACAGCACTCTAGGGAGGACAGTAAAGTGAGACTCTTGTCTCTACAAAATAAATAAATAAATAAATAATGAAAAAAAAGAAACCCCTGAGAAACCATCCTGATTTTAAGTCTTACTTTAGGTTAAAATGTATTATAAAAGTTGCACAGAGTTTATAGAAAGGACAAATAATTTTATTTTTTAAGACAGAGTCTCATTATGTCGCCCTTGGTAGCGTGCTGTAGCGTCACGGCTCACAGCAACACCAGACTCTTGGGTTCAAGTGATCCTCCCGCCCCAGCCTCCCACATAGCTGGGACCACAGGGCACAAGTGTCCGCCACCACGCTGGCGCTGGCGTGCGGTGCCCTCACGCCTGTAATGCCAGCACTTGGGAGGGGGTGGCAGGAGGACCCCTTGAGCTCAGGAGGTTGAGACCAGCCTGAGTAAGAGTGAGACCCTGCGGGCGCGGTGGCTCACGCATGTCACCCCAGCACTTGGAGGCAGGTGGATCGCCTGAGCTCACAGGTTCGAGCCCAGCCTAAGCCAGAACGAGACCCCATCTCTCCCATCCACTCGGGAGGCTGAGGCAGGAGGCTCGCTTGAGCCCTGGAGTCTGAGGTTGCTGTGAGCTATGACGCCACAGCACTCTACCAAGGGTGACATAGTGAGACTATGTCTCAAAAAAAAAAAAAAAAGACAAAGAAAAAAGAAAGCGCGCCAATGCAGTCCGCTGGGACCCCGAGAAGCCCGCGCACCCGGAATCCCTTCCACGGCCTCAGGGAGGCCCGAGCCTTTGGCTGCCCGGCGTGGGTCCCTTCGTCCTCCTTCTGGAACCCGGAAGGCCCTAGGACCTCAGGCCCGAATTCCCAGAGCCCAGCAGCTGGGTCCGCAGCTTCCCGCGTCCACCGACCCGCCTATTTTCCCACTCAAACACACCCTTGGCACGGTCGCTTCACCTTTCAATCAATTCAAATGTCGCACCAAGTGAGCCAATCGCAAACTTCAGCGAGGGGAAGGGGCGGGCACATTCACCGGATGTGGTGGTTAAAACCCCTCCAATCAGCGGCTCGGTGCGGGAAGTTTGAGTTGTGCGGCGGCGAGGCTCGGAGGCGCCGGCGGTCGTCCACAGCCCGGTTCCTTTCCTTTTGATTTGCTTGAGGTTTCCCGCTAGGAGGTGCTTCAGGTAGGTGGGAGCTGGAGGGAGGACGCCGTCCCGCTTTCGTGGAAGGTCTAGCAGGGTGTGAGCGCCGCGGGCTGCGAGCGGGACGCCATTCAGGGAAAGGCGCCTCCCCCACGGCGCTACCTGCGCTGCCCGCCTGATAACACAGTTTCCAGAAGAGTAAATATTTGTTGCCATTCTCTGTGTAGCGGGCAGCGTTTCACCACCGCGGCGTAATTGGCCTTTGGGTGAAACGCTTTCTCAGGTTGCGGGATATTTAGCATCCCTGGCCCCAAGGTTAAATTCCGGTAGCTCCTCCCAGATCCTGTGACAACTGAAATTGCCGGGTTAGAGCCTTTGGCCTGCGAGAGGAACGCATTCTAGACTTTCAAGTCAACCAAAGGACACTCAGATGTGTGCGAAGAGCCAGGCTGCCTGGCTCGATCGCAGATCCACTACCTTTTTAGCTGTGCTAATGTGGGCAGTTAATTTTCCTCACCTGCATAACGGCAGAATAACCCTACCTTTTAGGGTTGTTTTGACAAATATGCCTTTAATTTTCTTTCTCTTTTTCCCTATCTCTGAATAGTGTTATTTTATATTTCAAAATAAATAGTACACATGTATTAATTTTTCTTTAATGTTTAGCAAATTACTACTTGCAGGAGGTGACAAATCAAATAGTAGAAAATTCTTGATGTAAAAGTCATTGCATTGTCACTTTCCCTAGGCTTTTTTTTCTTTTCTTTTTTTTTATAGAGACAGTCTCACTTTATGGCCCTTTTGGTAGAGTGTCATGACATCACACAGCTCACAGCAACCTCCAGCTCCTGGGCTTAAGTGATTCTCTTGCCTCAGACTCCCAAGTAGCTGGGACTACAGGTGCCCGCCACAACGCCGGGCTATTTTTTTGTTGCAGTTTGGCCGGGGCTGGGTTTGAACCCGCCACCCTCGGCATATGGGGCTGGCGCCCTACTCACTGAGCCACAGGTACCGCCCTTTTTTTTCTTTTTTTAAAGACAGTCTCACTCTGTCTCCCAGTTGGAGTGCAGTGGTGTCAACATAGGTCTCTGCTGCCTCCAACTCCTGGACTCAAGCAATCTTCCTACTTTAGAGTAGCTGTGACTACAGGCACCTCCCACAATGCTGTGCTTTTTTCTTTCTTTCTTTCTTTTTTTATTTTAGGATAGATGGTGTCTTGCTTTTGGCTCAGGCAGGTCTAAAACTCCTGACCTCAAACAATCCTCCCTCCCCAGCCTCCTAAAATGCTGGTATTAATAGGTTCAAGTTACTGTCCCCAGCTGACTTTTTGAAAGAGTTTTTTTAAGCTTGAAGGTCTTTAAGTCTTGCTTTGTTGCCAGGTAGAGTGCCCTGGTGTCCGTCTCACAGCAAACTCAAACTCCTACCTTCAAGCGATTCTTCTGTCTCAGCTTCCCCAGGGGTTCAGACTACAGGTGCCCACCACTTCACCAAGCCCTCCACCTACTTAAAGGAGTATGTTATTAGCATTCAGGTCAGATAGATTCTCATCTTTTATGCTTTACTGCATGCTTGAAATCATGTAACATTTTAATTTATCGATATTTCTTGGGCTGATTTTTCTTTTACCTGTAGTTTTCTGGTGGACTGATTTTTATTTTTATTTTTTTTGCAGTTTTTGGCCAGGCTTGTAACCCCCCCACCCCTGGTATATGGAGCCAGCGCCCTAGCTCTTGAGCCACAGGCGCCGCCTTCTGGTGGACTTTCTTGTTCTTGTTGAAGAATATGCTATAATGCATCTATAATTTCTTTAACCTCCTAATCACAGAGGCTCTCCTTCCCCCCCCCGCCCCTTTATTAGCTGCCAAGATTTTTCTGCCGAGAAATCAGCCCTCTTTTCTCCAGTTTGGCTTGGTAATTCTCTTTACCAACTACATAGGTGATCCCCTCAAGCTTGCCACTTTCTAATTTGCAGTTGGTTCCACTGTTTGTTAGAGGATGTCATGACATCATCTTTACTGTTGTCACTTGAATACATTCTCAAAGAAGAGGTTATATGTTAAGTAAATTACATAATTTCTTACATAGATGAACATAATGGGGCACATTGATATGGTTATTATAATATTCTGAAATATATGTTTGTTCTTCTTCCAGTTTCCTGGCACACAAGTACCAACATACTTGGAGTCTCCAAAGTGATGTCTTTTTGTATACTAATGTGACTTACTGGACACCCCTACATGGCTTTAGGATGGGGGCAGGTCTCCAGAAATACCTTGCCAGTGATGAGGGAGTTGGGACGTTCCCTATCCCCCAACCCTGGGAAGGTGAAAGGGCTGAAGGTTGAGCTGATCTTGCTGATCACTAAGGGCTACTGATTTATAAATCAACTCTGCTTATGAACTGAAATTTCCATAAAAACTCACAAAGACTAGGTTCAGAGATGTTCTGGATAGCTGAACACACAGGAGGCAGTACTGTCAGAGAGGACATAGAAGTCCTTTCCACATATTTTGCCCAGTGCATGTCTATTCAACTCTATCTCCCTCCAACTGCTTATTTATTTATTTTTGAGACACTCAAGTTGTCACCTTAGGTAGAGTGCTGTGGCATCACAGCTCACAGCAACCTCAAACTCTTGGGCTTAAGCTATTCTCTTGCCTCAGCCTCCCAAGGAGCTGGGACTAGAAGGGCCTACCACAATGCCCATTTATTTTTTTTTGTTGCAGTTGTCCTTGTTTTAGCTGCCTGGGGCCAGTTTTGAACCCATCACCCTTGGTATATGTGGCTGGTGCCCTGCCAACTGAGCTATGGGTACCGCCCAACTTCGTATTTTTCATTGCTGCTTGGAGGCTGTTGTCTGGATTCTGAACTGTAATTTCCTGGGCTTCTCCATCTGTTGATCAAGTTCCTATTTAGAATCCAAAATAGGTTGTGGTGTTTTGTCCTCTGATGATCTTGTTCCCACTCATTCTTCAGTGTGACATTTTTATTCCATTATGGATTTTATTTACCGTATATACTCGAGTATAAGCCGACCCAAGTATAAGCCGACCCCCTTAATTTTACCCTAAAACTGGGAAAACTTAGTGACTTTGAGTATAAGCCAAGGTGGAAAATGCAGCAGCCACTGGTAAATTTCAAAAATAAAAATATATACCCAAAACAATTACAATAATTGAGGAATCAGTAGGTTAAATGAAACATACCACATTAACCCATAGTAGTCAATGGCATCTTTAATAAAGTGAATAAACCATTTAAGACAGTAAAGCATTGTAAATAAATGGTTAAAAATCCTGAATCCTTATACTCCAAAACCCCTGATTATAAGGATTCAGGATTTATAAACATTTATTTACAAGACT